>JAXIVJ010002425.1:0-20000 GCA_036785665.1 Chirona hameri
AGAACACTATTTACACGTCAGCGTAATGTTTTCTTGGTTTCAGGTAGTTTGACAATTGACCCAACACTAGTTCATCCTCAGCCCCCTTCAAGTGTCACGTGTGTCACGTGACCATCACGGGGCGGAGCATGACCATATATGGCAGGCCCAAATGTGTTGTTTTTTTGGGGGGGGGGGGTGAGGGAGGGGGGCTTTTCGGCTATTGTTTTGCCGCACTATTGTTTTGCTGGTGTAGGGGTGTAGGTATTGTTTTGATCACGTGATACATTTCTTATTGCTAAACAGTCAACTCATTATATTAATTTACCAGTAAGACGCCGAAGTTGGCGATGAACGAGCGAGCACGAAGAAATTGCATGGTGAATTTCAACTCCATCTGGCAAGTAGTTTCTAAGATACAAAAAAAGGTACGCACGTGCACACGTGCAGAAGTGCCCGACCCCTGACTTGTGGGGAAAGTGGCGGCTGAGATGTCCCTAACCACGCACAAAATTTGAACACAATCAGCTCAGCCGTTCCTGATATATAGAATAGGAGTGTGCACGTGTGCACGTGCAGCGGCACCCCACCCCTGACTTGTGGAAAAGTGGCGGCTGAGAGGTCCGTAACCACACACCAAATTTGAACACAATCGGCTTAGCCATTCCTGCGATATAGAATAGGGGTGTGCACGTGCGCACGTGCACAGGCACCCCACCCATGACTTGTGGGAAAGTGGCGGCTGAGAGGTCCCTAACCACAAACCAAACTTGATCACAATCGGCTCAGCCATTCCTGCGATATAGAATAGGGGTGCGCACGTGCAGAGGCACCCCATCTTTGACTTGTGGGAAAGCGGCGGCTGAGGGGTCCCTAACCACACACCAAATTTGAACACAATCGGCTCAGCCGTTGCGGAGTTATTGCTAGGGAACACCTTCCAACACCCCTCACGCGGCACGCGCCACGCGCAGTGGTAGTCACCCACGTGAGTCGGCACTAGTCTCAAACAGGGTAGATTGGATGGGGCTGCTCAGGAAAGAATCCCGCTTGTCAATCGGACATGCGGTTGCAGAGATATCAGCTTCTCAAAAGCGTCGCCACGGGCCGGGTCGGGTCGGGCCGTTCATATTCAGATTTTCCACATATATCACGGAAAGACGAGCGAGAGCGATGCGCTCGCTCGTAATTACTGACCAATATATCAATATTGGTCAGTAATAAATTAATATGTCCGCCCCTGTAGCTCAGCTGGGAGAGCGCCGGGCATCTGACCTCACCCGGTAGTGGCAGCCCTGGTTCGAGTCGCTTCGGCGCTCGCTATTTGCCCCTGACTGGGTTGGCCTGTGGCCGGTGGCAGTGGTCGCACTCAAGGTCAGGTGACGTCAGAGGGTGGGGCGGACCGTGTCCAGGTATGTCGGACACGTAAAACTTTCGCCTCTAAATTCTGCCGGACGCCTGGAATTGCTTGATCGGGTGGTGGTGTCAGGGCCTGCGCAATAAGCCATGCTTAGCGCGGGGCCTGACCTCGGAAATCCATCCATTCAAAAACATTCGGACTATTTTTTCTGTATTTTACTTTTTGGGAAACATGTCCTCGTGACCGTTGGTGAACTCTGGGGCCTTAACCCGCGAGTCACTGGGGCTTCTTTTTGCCCCCCCCCCCCCCCCCCCCCCTCTTAGGAATATGATAAATATCTCGATAACTAATGCAGATATCGACGCCAACTTTCAGTACCTATTCGGGGGCACCTTTTAAGAAAAAAATATTTTTAAAAATCGTTAGATTTTTTTTAGATATAGTGAATTTAGTGACGTCACTAAACACGATTTTGACACCAAAATCGGCTAAACTTTGCCAGGCCGTACAAATGCCGCATTTGAAGAAAATGCAATAGAAAAACGCAAAAAGGTAGAAAATTGCAAGGGCTACAAACCAGCCATCTCGAAAAAAAAATTACCCCAAAAATTTCACAAAAAAACTTTTTGTGAAAAAATGCTCACAAAATAATTTTTTTAAAGATATTGAGAAAACGGAATATATGTCAGATAACGACATATAGGCAACTACCATACCAAATTTCAAAATGATATCATCGTTTTTGACTGTCATGGCATATAAAGTATGGGTAAATCATGACGTCATATTTTGAAATTGAGTTTTTTTTTGCTTTTATTGACCGGATACAGACAAATAAATGCCAGCACTGTTTTTTTCAAGATTAAACCGATATAGAAACATGCTTTTTTATTTCGATTTATCAATTTCAGATGTTGGCCTTCAGTGACCTGAACTTGACCTGAACTTTACACTAACTTCACGTAAATGAAGTCAGGTGGTAAAATGACTACCACTATCGAATTCTACGCGTAAAAGCATCCATAAAACATGTGCTGCATGACTTTCGTAGATATTTTGTGTGTAGTGACCTTTTGTGACCTGACCTTGACCTTTTCCAACAATCTCACTTTAGCTCATGTGAGATATGTATCATACCTTTGACAGCACTTTGGGTGATTATAGGCGCAATCGAAAGCCATGGATGGCAAGTATTGTCCATAAACTCAAATACCTTCGATTTTAATGTTTGACTTGGCCGTGACCTGACATGTGACCTTAATTTGATTTTTTTAAAGTTTGCATTAGGCTTACCTCATTGAGCGCTTTCGAATACCGCCTTGCGCGTCCCGCTGCGATCATTGGTTCTGAAGATACCAGGGGGGATAACCTCCCCGCCAAGTGAGTCGTGTTACAGAATATACCCCAGTGACTGCCGGGTTAACTATTGACCTGAGCTTGAATTTGAGTAAACTACGGCGATTTGAATTTGCATGAGCTTTCGATTGTTTTTTCCCGTTTGTTACTAGCTTTCATAGTTCCAGAGATATTTGGGGGTCTCTAGAGCAAAGTCCTTTACTTAGAAAATGTGACATTTGATGACCTCAGATGACCTCAATATTGACCTGAGCCAAATAATACCCGAAGTAACTTCCGATGGCCTTGTAGAGAGCTTTTGGACACTATTGTCTGCGTCTCTCTATAGCCTTTTCAGTTTTCGAGTTAAAGGGGATCCCAATGGGATTTTGCACGCTGAGCATGCCGGCTAGCAAAAGTCATGTACCGTTGACGTCACGACCAATCAGAGGCTGGTATTGGATAGGACCCTCCCGTGTAATGCTGAAGGTGCCGGAGTGAGCCCCCTTGATTAGGGTGGACGTTCGGGAGAGGCCGCCTGAGGGCCTGGGAAAAAGTCCTTCAATATTTTGGACACGTGTTTTAAAAGAAGGCTTCCTTCATATTCTTCTGTTGTAAAGCAGTGGGTTGGGGATCCCAGGAGAGTTTATTTACGGTTTACTATAGCACGTTCACCATAAAAAAGGCACGTGACGGTGAAGGGAAAAATCCAAAAATGGAGGCCAATTCCGTCCCAGGCCAGGGGCGGAACCAGCCACTCAGTTTGGGAGGGAACAACTGTTTGGCCTTCAGCAGGCACGTAGCCAGGATTTTAATCAATCTTGTTGACCGGGGGGGGGGGGGGGGTAAGGTCGGGTCATCAGAGAATCTCATTTTATCTAGTGTAAATTTGTTTTGCTCTGGGGGGGGGAGGGGCATGGCCCGTGCCCCCCTTTGGCTACGTACCTGGCCTTCATATACCCCAATTTCGTTGCAAAGACTCTGACGTCGAGAGCCGATAACTGACAAGCAACTGTTTTGGAGACGGCCGTGTCATAACAAACGATAGGATATAAAAAAGTAACGCCTAAGCATATATCAAATAATTTATCAATATGCTGACGCAAGTTCTAAAGATGATATTAAACGAACATCGAAATTAAAGTGTTATTTCTTTACCCAAAGGTAGGAATGAGCCTGCTTCAAACGAGGACGTTTGGGGTTTCCGTTATCGTTGTCACAGCTCTCCGTGCACCGACGAGCGGCAAATGCGCGGAACGTTAGCCTGTTGTTTACCGGGTCAGGTTTGTAACCTAATTTCAATTTTGTTTCATAGGAATAGGTCCATAAGACGACCAAATGAACCGTGTGAACACATCTGGATAACCATAACGTGGTATAACATATCACCTCCAGAAAATACGGTTATACATTTAGCCTTCGTACGATCCTTTCCCTTGTTTGTATAAAAGAATTGACGACCCGCTTGGGCGCCAACTCTTATGGACTCGCCAGCGAACACATTGGTCATATTAGCGCCCAGGGGTCATAGCTCTACCGGGGTTCGAAACACGGGCTCCCCACGTGAGAGGCTCCCCACGTGAAACACACGTCTTAACACGTCTTAACCCCACGTCTTAACCATTCGGCTCTTACGCCCCCTTAGCGTTCGCACGATAATTTAAAGTGCTTAGTCACTAATTATCCAAATACGAAGGACCTGTAACACATACATGGAGCTACGCTGCCATCACGAGTATGAGCCTCTCCGCGATCTGGATTTCACTTACTGCCACGTCGTCACCAAGAGTCGTAAGTGATTCAGATGCTCGAAGGTGAAAACGATGATCATAAGAACGTTAGCCCTTTAACCCGCGACTTACTTGGGGGGCGGCTATTTTTTGCTCCCCCTCCCGCTATTTTGCAATAACTGCTACACGAACACCGGTATCGTCACCAAACTTGCAGTACTTCTCTCACATCAATTCTACACATGTTGGCAAAAGTAAAAATATAAAGCTATGATAGATCAACCGGGAATGACGTAAGAGTGACGTCATGTTCTTCGGTTTGTGTTGCAAAATAATGGTTTGCGGAAAACGCTGTCAAAGGTACGATGCTTGAGATAAACTCAATTGTCTTAAATCAAATTACTGACAATAGACCAGGCTAGCAAACTGCGATCTCGGATTTTTCAGGGTTTTTTTCATTACAAATTTTGAGAAATCCAAATACATTTTTTTTTTTAATTTCAAGAAAAAAACAGAATTATCGAAAAACCGGAATATATGTAATCAAGACGTATGCAGTGAATATGTGTACCAAATTTAAAGTCGATATCTTCAAAAATGACTGAGTTATTATTTTTAAATGACAAAATCGATCATTTCTCACAGCATTACTATGCATAAAAAACGCATTTCCATTTTTGCTTTTTACTTCTATTTATATGGAACAAACAATGTTCTAAGGTCATTTTTCGCGTTCTAGACGAAACACAACCCCATAAACATGTGTTACAACGCCTAATGACCGTAATCTACAGTTTGACCTCGTGACCTTGGATGACCTTGACCTGACCCAAGGTCATAAACAGCTTAAAAAAGTACTTAGAAGTGTCAGGCACACGAATCATACCGATTTATCGACAGCTTATGTGTTTAATATCGCAATTTTTGCGCGACAATTCCATCCATCGAGACCTTTTGACACGGTCAAACATTTTGTACTTGACCTGACCTGTGACGTCATCAGTGACCCTGAGGTCAACAATATTATGTTTCCCTCGATAAATTTCCCAGGGCTATCGAATGCCGTTTTAATTTATACACTAGGTTTAGTAGTTCCGGAGATCCGAGGGGGGGGGGGGGGGGGAATAGCCCCCCCCCCCCCCCCCCCAGTAAGTCGCGTTATGAAATATACCCCAGTAACTCGCGGGTTAACAAACTGAATATCTCACTGGACATACATATAGGCTAGGAATATCTTTATGAAAATACGAAATACAACCAGAGCTAAAACGTTATCTTCAGCGAAAGTATATATGAATGTATTTGTGTAAAATATTCAACGAAGGATTTGGCATGAACTCTTCGTACCACAACTTGTATCACTGTCCCGGCTGGATGTGCTAAAAATGGTTGAATGTGAATGCGTTTGAGGTTCCAATTTCACTCTTCCCATATGTTTGGTGACGGTTGGCGTTAATCGGTAAAGCGCACAAATAAGATGCATGCTGATCCAGTGGCAGCTGGCAAGGATGTGATATGATCGTCTCAAGCCAAATGTGGAAAAACGAGAAAGTGCACATTTTCAGCTTTAATATCATAAATGTATACCATCCGTGCATGCTAGTAGGGTACATACCCAGGACGACCCAGGACGACTCGGTACCCAGGACGACCTGGGTACCCAGGACGACTCGGGACGAGAGCACGTAGTAGGTTGAAGGGCGCGGGTCGCAAAATATCAGAGCAGGCTAACAGACCTATTACAGTCGCTCGGCTTTACTTCGCTATTAATTATACACAAATTGTATGTGCAGTTTTTTTTTAGCAAATTGTAGTTGCTAAAAACAACTCAAATGCATTTTGGAAAGATAAAATGGCAACTTTTACTCAAACTTGGGGGGGGGGGGGGCAAAAACATACTTTGCCCCCGACTTTTCGTTGGGGGGGGGGGGGGGCAATTGCCCATTCTCCCCCCCCCCCCCCCCTCCTGGATCCGCCTCTGCCCCAGGCGGCCTCTCCCGAACGGCCACCCTGATTAGGGACCACAAGAACACTATTAACTGGGAAGGTGAATTACTGAACTATTACCCAAACATGTCCAGCCTTTGGCAATCCAAACTTACCCCTCCAATCGAACAGCTCAGGTTTGCTTCACAATGGAACACACAATTCTAAAGAATAGTGTTATCCAATGTTCAACCAACCCTCGGTTATGGTAGTTAAACCTGTATCCAGTTATAATTAATAAAACCAGATCAGACAGCCATGTAATGCTTACAAATGTCAGTGAATATAGGGCAAACTGCTTAAAGGTCAGACATGCTGAAGCATAGACAAATTCATGCTATTTGTATTAACAAATGTTGGACCATGAAGTGAAGACCAAAGGCATGACATCCATTTTTTTCGACACCAAGGCTCGACACCAAGGTTTTATTTCGGCACTTCGACTTCGACACCAAGGTTTTAACCTATATAGGTACCCTTAAGCACCAAAGCTCCACACGATTAACTACTGTAACTTAGGATGTGGTACAACATGGGATTTTAAATGCAATTAGCTGTGTAGAACCCTTAACTCTTAAGTGCAAACATCCCACCAATAGCATGACAAATACTATGTCTTGATAGGTCCACAGTTATGATGGCTTATCATACCACCATGAATTCACCTGTACTTGGTGTATCCAACCTTATTTAAGTGAACTCTAACATTTGGCTCATAGTCAGTTAGCAAAAGGGTGATTCAAAAGAAGGTCGCCTTGTCTCGACCTTAGTGCAAATAGCAATACATGCACTTGGCGAAGCCAGTCAAATGTCAATTAGCCTAACATAAATGAAAGGTACTGGTTTTGGACTACAACGACAGGGTAAACTCCCATTTTTGGGACGTCTTCTAACATCAGACTTTTCATGCTGTTGTTGATGCCGGTGCTTTTGTGTGCATACACCGCCAATAGCATGACAAGTCTGATGTTAGGAGATTTTGGAAAATATGGGAGTTTACCCTATCTCCGGTGCTTCAGCAATTTGTACAGTGTGCTCAGAAAAATCGAGAAAGCTTCATCCACTTAAATGCCAAGTTGCAACTGGCCTATAATAGGTATTTCCAAATAAATCACCAGGAAAACAGCTATTCTTGAAAATCAAACACACTCTGTCATGACATGAAATTAGGTAAACCTTGAAACAATGTATGATATATACATTAGGGTGGTCCTTAAATTCGGAAGTTGGAATTTGCTACCTCCCAATCTGGGGATTTGTTCCATCACTAAATTTAACTGTGAATAAATTTGTTTTGAAATCGAACAATATCTTACCGGTGCTCAACGACCTTGAAGTTTAACCAAATTGTCATATTGTATGTTGTGTAGTCTGCGGTTAGGTGGGGGCCAGCGGGGCCAGGTCAGTTGGGGTCAGCGGGGTCAGGTTAGGTGGGGTCAGCGGGCCAGGTCAGCTGGGGTCAGCGGGGTCGGGTTAGGTGGGGCCAGCGGGGCCAGGTCAGTTGGGGCCAGCGGGGCCAGGTCAGTTGGGGTCAGCGGGGTCAGGTTAGGTGGGGTCAGCGGGCCAGGTCAGCTGGGGTCAGCGGGGTCAGGTTAGGTGGGGTCAGCGGGCCAGGGGACCCGGACGCTGGCTCCCTGAGCACCTGAGGTTAAACTTCAAGGTCTTTAAGCACTGGATAAATATTATTTGATCTTAAAATAAATTTACACAAAGACGTTTCTCTAGAAATTATAGTATAGTAATAGTAAATCAATTCTGCAGGTTGGGAGGTGAACATTTTCTTACTTGAAATTTTAACCTTATGCAAGGACCACCTTAATATACATGTATCGGTGGGGCTGGTGTCACTGTCTCCGACATAAGTTATTCAAGGTGTGTTTATCAAAGGTGTGTTTATACTTATTCTTATTGTATTAAACAGCGTGTTTATATATATGGCAGCTTATCAATACCAATACTGAGCTGAAATATATTGTAAATTTATATATTTTACCTTACTCAAGTACCTATGTCTGAGTTACACATGGAGCTTTTCGAAGGTCGGTGGGGCAACATATCATCATTGCATCATCTTATGGGCAAACATAACAACCCCTTTAATGTTAATGTAAGAAAGAAGCCCTTGAAATATCTTAAAAGTTGGTGGGGGAAGTATAGAGTTGGTATGGGGAATTGTCTCACGTAATGAATAGGTAACTCTGCACAAATTTTAGTAACTAACTAACTGAACTACCTAACTGTAACTCTGCCCAAGTCTGAGACATTCAAGAGAGTACAAGTAAGAGTGAGGTTTACTGAAATTTTACCAAACAAAAATGGGCTCAAGTCAAATAAACGGGCATGTTGCAAATTAAATAAGGCAGCAGATATGTGGAACAGACCATATAGTTACATTGTGATGGGTTTGCAGACTGCCTTCCTTTTAGGCTGGCCTCGGTACCCTGACCCGGAAATATAATCGAACTTGTAACGTATACACACACAGTTTATATTTCACTCTCCCAGAGGGAAAAATATGCGAGGTTGAAATTGATAAAAGCAAATTAACATACCTTAATACTTCAGTTGAAGGGTACACGAACCGCGCAAAACATTCTGACATTGGAACCACGCAATTCAACATGGCGGACGCGACACGACACGACCCGAAACCCTCGATATTAGGGGGCATTTGGGGAGTAAACATGTGCTAACATTGGCCTAACAATGGACAAACTAGGGAGTGCATTGAGGATTTCCATAGGATGGGATCGGAGTAGGTCAGTGTTTTTTTTTGCGTGGGAGTATTGTGGGCAAATGTTTACTCCCGTCCGACTCTCTACCCCTAAGGCCAGTGCAGTCTCGCGCCGCTGAAAGCGGATATGCCAGGAGTAATAGTAGAGTAGATGAGTAAGCTGGGAGTTATTTTTGTTGTATAATTCACCACTGAAAGCGGATAGGTATGGATTAGCAGGAGAGTCCATCTGTCCATACCCCTCACCATTCACACCCACCCTCATATTCATATTCAGATCTTTTACAGTCTTTTAATATCGCCTCGCTTGCTCAGAGAAGAGTGCAGTATGGCATACTATTTGTGCATACATAGAACCTTCCCAGGACGGATCGAGTCTTCTTTGCTTCTGCAAAGCTTTTCCTTGCAAATATTAACACGGCATACCCGCGCAGCATCGCACACAATCCTGCACGTCCCATTCGCTAGAGTGGAAACTGTTAAAAGTGCCGTCTTTGCGCGGGCGCCTCGCAACACCAATCTATTCCTGTCTGCCTGTCCTGCATCAGACCTTTTCAATGATACCTTAGGAGCTTTTAGAATGCAGGTGAAATCATATGACAAGAGTATGGCGGTATAGGCTGCACAACACTGGTGGCGATGGGTTGGGATTGTGTGTGGGCGTGTGTGAGGTGAGCATGCGAGTTTTATTACTCTTATTTTACCGCTGGAGTTTTCTCATTTACCGATCTTATGTCTTCTTTTACAAGCGTTTTCTTATGTCTGCGTAGCCTCAAAGCATGCCTGTGAACTATTGTTCACCTATGTTTATTTTTAACGTATTCATATTTACTGTTTCATGAACTTTTGTTATATTTTAGTATCACATTTTCGTTATCATATTTGCCTCGTCTGTTGTCAACTGTGTGCGTGTGTCTGCTGCTGTCGTGTCGTCGTGTTTTAATTACTCGACTTGAGCTGTAATTGGGTGAATGTCATCTGTCCTGTCCTCTTGTCATCTGTCCTGGCGTCATACTACGCTTATGTACGCTCCAACCTGGAGTACTGCAGTGTAATATGGAATGGAGCTGCTGCAATGCACACTGATAGAGTTAACCGGATTGAGCACAAATTTCTAATTTGGCTCAACGCTCACTGTCGCTGTCATTCATCATCACTGTCATATGCTGATTTGCTGAGACATTTTAAACTCACATCTGTATCCGCGAGAAGGGCACAGCACGATGTTATGTTCGTCCGTAAAGTTTTTAAGGGTAGAATCTCGTCAGCGTTTTTATTGCAGTCATTCTCATTGAGCGTACCTTGTCGTACAACCAGGCAGCGAAGTAGTGCATTGCTGAATTTGCCATTCGCGAGGGTGAACACTGTAAAGAATGGACTTTTCGTGAGGCTGCCTAGGCAAATTAATCGATTCTTAGAGAGCTTCCCTACAGCGGACATGTTTAGCGACAGTTTTTACTCATTTCGCAGTAAGGTGAAGCTGTTTGCTGCAGCATTATAGCATATAGTTAGATAGTTGGATATACATCAACTGATGTGATCATTGCTAGTCCCAGGCAGTTTTTGTCATTTTTAGCGTATTTTGTATCATCACTCGTTTAGCGTTTATTTTTAGGATTCAGGCAGCGTTTCGTATTTTTCGTATATTCACATGATGTTATCATATGTATGTATGTTAAGCAGGTGAATGTCAATGTGTAATATCGTGTTTTTGTTTTAAACTTTGACTTCGTCCATCAATGGGTCATCCCGTCGGCGATCTTGAGAAATAAATAAATAAATAAATAAATAAAATGCCTGTTGCTCATTGTCAATAAATAAACAAACAAAGAGTAGAGTAGTAGAGTAGAGTAGGCTGGGAGGGAAAACAATATCAGTGGAGCTCATTTTGTCCATGGAGAGAATCATATCTGTGTTCGCTGATTGGTTTTGTACTTACGGCATTGAAGTCAACCCCACGCAAACCCAACTGATGGTACATGGCACCAAAAATGTTTTTGCGTGACTTCCCGCCGGTTCAGATCAGGTTCGGAAACTCCATCATCTCTGAAAGACCTACGGTTAAAAATACCGTAGGTCTTTCGGAGGAGGCTTACCATTGATCGATTCCTATCTTTTGAACAGCATATCAATCAGTTGGTCGCCAAATGCACTGGAGTTCTCGTTTCGCTATTACACTCCAAACATGTCCTGCCTTACTTTACAGTAGCTCATGTTGTGAATGCGCTTGTTATCAGTTCGATTCGCTACTGTGTTGCCATATATGGTACCTGTGGTAAGACCCAGCTCCACCGTATTCAAAAGTTGCTAAATTTATGTGTCGCGTGATGAGTGGTAGGCGTAAGTACGATCATATCAGCGATGTGCTGAGCGGAACAACTGGTTAGCTACCACCAACTATGTCTAGCTAAAACTGCTCTGGACACCAGTCTTCCACCAGATATCGCTGCTACGTTTACCGTGTCGTGACGCCGTATCATACCCGACAAAAAGGGCCTGTTGTGTCACCCACGGGCGAAGACTTGTTCTGGCAAAAGGCGACTGGCTCACTGTAGCCCATTGTACAATCGGTTGCCATCTGAGATAAAGGGCTTGACCCGTCATGCTTTTAAACAGAAGCTCAAGCAGTTGCTTCTACAAAAGACAACTGACGATGTGACGCCGTGAATAGTGTGGAGTGTATCTGTGGTGTGGCTGCTTTTACGCCTCTTTTAAGCCATCTGTTGTATCTAAGTGACGTGGGCTCAGAATAGCCATAGTACTGTGGATGTGTCCCGAAATAATACATGAACATGAACATGAACAAAAAGTGTTGGTGACCTCAGCTGACCTCGGCTGACCCTGTAGAGGTCACTGAACAAAAATTGCACCTGGATCATCAGTAATAGCCTATGATAACATGATAGAGAAGGAATTGGACTGATATCTTGCGTAGCCTCGGAATAGGAAGCATTTTAATATTTCCCCATTGACTCATAGTGGGGAGGTCACGAAATTGACCCGACCTTAGGTGATTGATATACAAAATCTTAGATATTCGAATTGTAGGAACCTGTGATCTTATGAAAAATGAAGGTTAATTGCTGCCCGAACAGGTGTGCCAAAAACGGCGGCTGACACGGCGGGGCTGTGTGCCGTGCGCCGTTTTTTCTGTTATCCTCGAAAAATCTTAGGGGGGGGGGGGGGCGTCCAAACGCCCGACTCCGCCACGGTGCGGGTTAACATAAAACAGTAGAAAAAATGGGGTTCATGCCACCCCATTTCCTACTATGAATCGTATGACTTTGTGAACCCGCCTGTCGTTTGATACAATATTCGTACCTGACGCCTGACGGTTTTTTCTTGAAGAAGCCCACCAGTGTGGGCTGCACCGACCGCTGCATCACCGTATCACGGTAACCTACGACATTTACGATAACTCATGCTTGCAACTGCCGCCCCGTCGGCAGAGACAGAGAGGACAGCAGAGGGCCGCACGCCAGTTTGACCACATCCGTAACGTTGGCGTGAGATAAATTTATACACAAAATGCAGCAGATGTTTATCGCCGTCAGTGCGTCATTTTAACGACGACGCGCCAAGCAGACAACGGCTACCAAATGTAGGAAGGAAAAGAAAGGTATACGATACTGCGATAAAGGCAAAGCTATATAATACTTATATAACATGATATAAAAGAAAACCATTCAAAAAATGAAAGTGACAAGGAGGCATTCATATTTTATATAACTTTATATGAAGAAAATTGAAATAGCTCATTTTTAGGGAAATTCTGCCACGCCAAAGTTGGGGAGGGGGGGGGGGGCGCCGCCCTCCTCCGGTCCAGATGGTGGGGTAGGGGGCAAGCGCCCCCGCTCCTCCCTGTTCCCGGGCCCCTGCACAGAACCACGCACAGTGGCACAGCACCACCACACCGGAGCACCACCACACCGGAGCACCACCACACCAGGGCACCACCACACCGGAGCACCACCACACCAGGGCACCACCACACCGGAGCACCACCACACCAGGGCACCACCACACCGGAGCACCACCACACCAGGGCACCACCACACCGGAGCACCACCACACCGGAGCACCACCACACCAGGGCACCACCACACCGGAGCACCACCACACCGGAGCACCACCACACCAGGGCACCACCACACCAGGGCACCACCACACCGGAGCACCACCACACCGGAGCACCACCACACCAGGGCACCACCACACCGGAGCACCACCACCGGAGCACCACCACACCAGGGCACCACCACACCGGAGCACCACCACACCAGGGCACCACCACACCGAGTCACCACCACACCGGAGCACCACCACACCGGAGCACCACCACACCAGGGCACCACCACCGAGTCACCACAGCTCACACAGTGACTCACAGAACCACATCACCACCACATCACCTCACCGGAGCACCACATCACCACCCCACCACCACATCACCTCACCACATCACCACCACATCACCTCACCGAATCACCACATCACCACCACATCACCTCGCCGGAGCACCACATCACCACATCACCTCACCGGATCACCACATCACCACCACATCACCTCACCGGAGCACCACATCACCACCACATCACCTCGCCGGATCACCGCATCACCACATCACCAACACATCACCTCACCGGATCAACACATCACCACACCACATCACCACATCACCACCACATCACACCACCGGATCACCACATCACCACCACATCATCTCACCGGAGCACCACATCACCACCACACCACCGCATCACATCACCACATCACCACCACATCACCTCACCGGATCACCACATCACCACCACATCACCTCACCGGATCACCACATCACCACATCACATCACTGGACCACCACATCACCACCACACCACCACATCACCTCACCACATCACCACCTCATCACCTCACCGGATCACCACATCACCACCTCATCACATCACCGGAGCACCACATCACCACCACACCACCACATCATCTCATCGGAGCATAACATCAACACCACATCACCTCACCGGATCAACACATCACCACCACATCACCACCACATCACCTCACCGGATCACCACATCACCACCACATCACCTCACCGGAGCACCACATCACCACCACACCACCACATCATCTCACCACATCACCACCACATCACCACATCACCCCACCGGATCACGACATCACCACATCACCACCGCATCACCTCACCGGAGCACCACATCACCACCACACCACCACAACACCTCACCGGATCAACACAGCACTACCCAATCACCACATCACATCACTGGAGCAACACATCACCACCACACCACACATCACCACCATACCACCACATCACCTCACAGGAACACCACCACAGATCTGCCACCTGCAATGCAATGATGGCAATATTGCAGGATTCCGCAGCTATCGCAGTGAGCTCTGAAAGTCATTTATTACGTCTGAAGTGGCAGCATCTTGTTCTTCCCCGCCGTTTCTCATCTAGATGTGATACGGGTACAGGAAAGCTCGAGCGTCCGTCAATATGACTGTCGCCACCAGAAGTAAAAGGTTCGATGAGTGTGGGTCGTCGCAATACAGAGTCTTATGTTAGCGGTCAGACGGCATTCGAAGTTCTTTACTTTAAATATGTTGCAGTCATTTAAAACTATTAAAGGGGAATAATGACCTTTTCACACAACAATGGAGTTATTACTTGAAATCGCAGACGAGACCAAAATATATTGTGAATTTATTACATTTTGCATTTAAACATTCCTACCGAAAGATATTTCAAGTTAAAGTTGAAAGCGATCCACGCTTATAATGATCGGTACTCTCAAGTACTTGGAAACGAATTTCGGTGTTCACCAAAATCCGGTGTTGCTTTTTGAAGAAATGGTATGGAAAATATGTCTTCCACTCTGTTTATCGAGATTATGTGCTCTGCTGCCCTTAAACAACATCAAATAACATTGAATAAAAAGCAACCAAATTAGCAGTTAACTTATGCACCCAACGACAGCCTAGTTAGTGGTTGCGACCCGCAATCAAAGGGGAGGGGGAGGGGGAGGGGGAGGGGGAGGGGAGAGGGGGGAGGGGGAGGGGGAGGGGGAGGGGGAGGGGGAGGGGGAGGGGGAGGGGGAGGGGGAGGGGGAGGGGGAGGGGGAGGGGGAGGGGGAGGGGAAGGGGGAGGGGGAGGGGAGGGGAGGGGGAGGGGGAGGAGAGAGACTGGGAGAGACGGGGAGAGACGGGGAGAGACGGGGAGAGACGGGGAGAGACGGGGAGAGATGAGGAGAGACGGGGAGAGGCGGGGAGAGACGGGGAGAGATGAGGAGAGGCGGGGAGAGGCGGGGAGAGACGGGAGAGATGGGGAGAGATGGGGAGAGACGGGAAGAGACGGGGAGAGACGGGGAGAGACGGGGAGAGACGGACAGCCGGACAGCCGGAAAGCCGGACTGCCGGACAGAGACCGCATTACTACCCTGGGTAAGCCGCCTCTGCATCTGTATAACATGGCTAGTACAACCCCACACAAGACTGGCGAGGTGGCCGCAATCGGCGTTTCTGACGTATGAGCTTAAGATCGATTTTAGAACGTGTTGCTCATCTTTTTAGAGTTTGAATCCTCATAACTGGGACTCCACCCTCCCCACTCGGACATCGGCCAATGCGCTCACCTGCGTAGACGGGGCGGAGCAGCGGCTGCGATATCAGCGCAAGTCAGCTGCATTGATTTAAAGATGGTATGACGCAGATGACGCAACCTATAATAAACTTTTCACCCAATTAACTACAAACAAACCATTACGATCTTCCGTCACTAATATGAGATTACATAATTTTGTAATTATACATACAAGAGAAGGTATTTTGAAAATGCCTACGCCCATCGAATTCTGATTGTTCCAAAAAAGTTAAGAACAATTGCAAAAAGTCACTTAACAAAGCTTTATGTATTTTGTAAACGTCGGGCGTTTCTATCTGCCACAACGGGAAAAGTGGATTAATTACCACGGGATTATATCCACTTTTGTTTCTTCCCGTCACACACCATGTTGGTCAAGTGCAAGCCTGCCGTGGAACGGCTGATCTCGAGAAATCATATATATATATGATATTTGTAAAATTAGGATACCTCTTGGCTGGTCCTAAAGTTACGACAATAACCACCATTTTGTTTGCGATCTGGAGGGCGGATTCAGCTTGTTTACCCCAATCTCTATCCTAGCCTCCCCTCCCCTCTCTGCTATGAGAATGGTACATCAGCAACCGAAACCCTCATAACTCGGTGTTTTGCAATCTGTTTTGCAAATCACCGTGTCTACACTAATCGGACGGACTCGTTTTCTTCACCTCATTATTCACAAACAATGTTAACATGATACCTGATGAAACAGGCAGTTTTGAAAACATTTTAATACATTTTTACTCCTAAAATCGGTCTTAGCATTCGCACCATAAAATACGACATCAGCAACTCCTTAGTGACAGGTTATCCTAGCTTGATATGAACCAGACCCAGATATGAATCAGATAGGACAAAAAGCCGCAGTTATAAGAGATGAATAACAGGGCCCAGATTTGGGTTAATTGTTGAATATTAATGATTGGGTTATGGTTTCCTATTTATTCATAATTAACAGGCGCTGTTTATTTCGCGGTTAACACGCGCAGTGGAGAGGGGTATGCCACTAACACGTAGTGGAGAGGGGGGGGGCACTTTAGTGCCCCCCCATAAGATCTCCGAAAGTATGAACGCTAGGATGATGAAACTTACAGGGTAGGTAAGTGCTGTGATGATCTACATTTCGAAAAATTTATTGACCTTCGGTAAATATCTTGAAGGCCAAACAAGGTCACGAAGGTCAAATCTGGCAAAATGTCACAATTTTGGGAATTTGACCTCTGTGACGTCACAGGTCATCAGCAATGTGTCCAAAATTGTTTCCGGGGATGAACATTGACATTATCTACCGAATGGCGTTTTAATCATCCTGGTCCGACTGTTGGTTCCAAAGATATCGATTTGCCGAACGCGATTCTGGCCGCCATCTTGGACTAAAAATCCCATATAACTCAAAAATGTATCGACCGATTTTGATTTTTGTTGTGTCCAACGATCCGCTATTGAGTTGGCGTTAATTTCACGCAAAACACCGCCTTGCTCCGCGTCGTTTTCGAAATATATACGAAAAACATGTGGGGGGGGGGGGGCACAAAAGTGCACCCACCCTCCACTGCGCGTGTTAACTACGAAAACTAATCAAAGGGGATCACTGGTGGCTCGGTGATAGAGATGCAACGATTCCCGAAATTATTTACCTGCATCAAGCCACGCCAGTCGAATTCTGACGATATGCAACAACATCACCACCACCATCAACATCCACTGGCGGATCCAGCCGTCGGTTTGGGGGAGGGGGGGGGCAACTTTTTGTGGCAAAAGGTATCCCCATTTTTCCCCTCCGCGGATTTGGGCCGGTCACCTTATTTTGGTATTCGAGAATAAGAAATTCACTTTTCAAATTCACAAAAGATATATTTGTTGTTAAATTTTGTTTTTTGTTTTTTTAATCTGAGATAGCCATGTTGAACACAATGTAATTTCCTTTCTTTTCACCTTTGTATTTGTAATTTGCTTGAAAACTCTGATTTCTACGATTTGCCAAACATTTATCGTTTTTCCACCAAAAATGACATGACATGACGTCATTAAAACGTCATTATCTCCCAAAATACTGCATCAATTTCATTGAGAAATAGTGAGAAGACTTAAACTTGATGCAGGATAAGGTACTGAAAGTTTCACGTTGATATCTATCATAGTTTTCAGGTTATTAAGAAAATCAGGGAGGGGCAGATACTTCTGATAAGGTTTGAACTAGAAGTACCTATTTCAACCTAGCCTACAGTTTGTTTTATTTTTATTGCACAATTGCCATTCAGTTGCTGGCACTAGTTAAAAAAAATAAACTGATTGACGCGTCAATTTGTTTATGGAAAGTGGGCGGAGCTTGTCATAGGCACTGTACTTAAGAATAACAAAAATTGACACAATTATTGACAACATTTCACTAAAAACACCTAGTCCCCATGAAAAATGGCCAGTCTCCAAAAATAATCACACCATCTGATGCACAACTGTTTACTCCATCCACCCACTGGAGAATCCAGCCGTCGTTTTTTTAAGGGCGGGGGGGGGGGGCGGGGGAGCAACTCGGTGGGAGGTATCAAAGCCTATCAAAGTGTTAGATTTGTCGGCTTCTAGATCATGGGGAATTCCACGACAGATCGACCAAGGGCCACAGTTTTTATTTTGATGATTTTTTTTTATATAGGGTTATCTTGTAACCTGAAGTGGATTTTGGCATCGGCAGATCCTAAGGTCAGCGGTTCTCAAGATATAGCCTCGGGCATTTTTTCGAGGTCACGATGCAGGGTAATCTTTGGAGGCATGTAGCTCCAAAACCAATCAACATAATGCATCATATAGGCAGATCATCTTGACTGCAATGAACTGGGCAACATTTTTATCATCTCCGACTTGCAAAATTTTGACTTTTGATTTTTTGATGACGTCACATTTCTGTATTTGTTGTACCTATACCCATTCCCCGTCAAAGATGACAGTTTTTTCTTTCATATTAAAGCTTTACTATTTATCTCGAGATAGAACAAATATAAAAAAGGCAAATATTTATAAATATATTTTATTTTATTTGTTTAATACTTCGGTGTTTTTGCCAATACAACATTATAAGGCATTTGCAGTAGCATACCGCCACTGGCACTGAAGTTGGAGGGTGGTGGGGGGTGAACGCGCCCCCAAAATGACCCATGACCAAACCTCCTTACCCCCTCCCCCTCCCCCCCCCCCCCCCCCCCCCCATTACCCCGCAGCGTGACCTTGCAAAAATGCCCGGCTATATCTCGAGAACCGTTGACCTTAATGGTCTAGCGATGCCACCATCGACTTCAGGGCATAAGAGAACCCCATATACAACATTTCGTCAAAATACAAAATGTGGTGGTGTGAATTTTTTTGGTCGATCTGTCGTGGAATGCCCCAGATGTGCAATGCATAATATATATATATACAGGTACGTAGCCAGGATTTCGTCCAGGGGGAGGGGGCGGCGCCTCGAAAGGGCCACCTTCCCAAGCGTTGACAAGGCCAAACAAAACGGATGAAAAGGCACGTTACAAGGCTAGAAAATGCATTATGACATGTATGGCATGGCCATACCAACTTTTAGGAGCTGGAGTTAGCAAACTGCCATATCAACTTTGGAACCAGTGACACCAATTTGGAATCAGCTATACGTATACCAACTTTGATTCTTGTTTAGGTGCAAGACCTGGAACTCTTAAATTAATTGCGCCGCGGAGCGGTACGATTAAACAAAATATTATGCCCTGGATTTGCATTATCATCAGTGCGTCGCATTGTGTATGGTGCGGACCTGTACAAATGTTATTATGCGTTTAAAAGTGCGGTAAAAAGTATTAAAGCGAACTATTTTGTCCAATGATATAGGAAAGTAGCAACATAACACATAAATGCGCCGAGAAACGGCACGATTTTTTAACCCGCATATAATAATATAATTTGTAGTTAAATTGCTCCGCGGAGCGCCGTGAAATTTTTAAGTTGTATTCCCTGGATAACTGCATTCTTACTGTTGAAAGGCTCAGGGTCCCTTCAGATCGTCTAGGGGCCACTCCGACCTTTACAACGCCCTTCCGACCTGTTCAGGGACTCATCTGGGATCCGCGAAAAGACATGATGTGGAGTGGGCATGATGTGGAGTAGAGGCCGGCAATGCGATCGGGGCATTGCCTTGGAGTCAAAATCGTACGATAATTCCGTAGTTTGGCCCCAGCCGGC
>JAXIVJ010002425.1:22500-32500 GCA_036785665.1 Chirona hameri
GTCCTGACCTTGACCTTGACCTTTGTCAACAATCTCACTTTAGCCCATGCGATATGTGTATAATACCTTTGGCAGCACTTTGGGTGATCATGGTCGTAATCGATGGCTTTTGCTGGAAAGTATGGCCCATAAACTAAAATACGTGGATTTTGACCTTTGACCTGACTGTGACCTGACATTTGACCTCACTTTGAATTTTGTGAGCATGCTTTATATTTATCTAATTGAGAGCTTTCGAATGCCGCCTTGCGCGTTTCGCTGCGATAATTGGTTCGGAAGATAACCAGGGGGCGTTTAGCGTTCCCCCGTCAATGGCGTTCGGCTAAGACCCCAGTCCATGGCGGGTTAAAACAAAAATAGAGTCACGGTTCTATTTTTTTTTATAAGAATGGCCTCAGATATTTGTTTCCATCGAAACTTTTATTTATGGCACAGAGGCAAAGATATTATACATTATTAACGATCGTTTTTTCATGTGAGAATTTGTCTCTTTTTGGGGGGGCAAACAGGCCACTTTAGGCTTTGGGGGGGGGGCGCCCTAAATGCCCCCCCCCCCCCCTGGATCTGCCAGTGTCAACATCAACAACATACCAACACCAGCGTTTACTTTTGACGGAACTGCTGATTTAGAGTGGACCTTTTCTAAACCATGTTATGAACAAAGTTATTATTTTCTTCAGCCATTCTATTGAACGTGCTTCTGTGATAGGTCGTATTCAGAACACCATTTTTCCGGCGAATTTTTGTAAAGATTTAATAGTTTATCAGCATCTCTGGCTATTCGCCAAAACACATTTACGCATTTGAGTCAGCGCAGTCAGAAGCGCAGTCGGTTAAGTGTCGCTGGCTGCGATCAAGACCAGTGTGCATCTTCGTGATCCATCAAATCATTAAAAAGATACTAACATAACCCGAGCACTGCAGGGGGTTGATTCGCCCTCCCCCCCCCCCCCCCCCTCAGGTTTTTCAAAGATAGCGAAAAAACGGCGGCGCGCAGCGCCGCCGGGTTTTGGTACACCTGTTAGGACATCAATTGCGCACACTTTGAAGAAAAAAATATACTCGGGTCATCTTAGGTCAGGTCACCAGGCCAGGTCAAGTGACCCCACCACCAAAAATGTTTGCAGTTTTGCCAAAGCCAGGGTTTTTCACCGATCAGGTTGAAACTTACAGGATTTCATGAGGGCATCAGTACTTACAATTAGTTTATCTCGGCATTTTGATATTGGTGACCTAAGGTCAGGTCAATTTCGTAACCTCCCCATAATAAGTCAATGGGGAAATATACAAATACTTCCTATTTCAAGGATATGCATGGTACTAGTCCAGTTACTTCTGGATCATGTTATTGTAGGATATGCTTGATGATCCAAGTGTAATTTTTGTTCAGTGAACCCTATTGGGTCATTTGAGGTCATGCGAGGTCACCATCACATTTTTGTCCATAACTCTCGACATAATGAAGATAGAGAAGTAAAACAGACATCAATGTGTTTGTGTCGTCGAGACACGTCTTCCCATATGCAACATGCCCTACTTGGGTCACCACTTGACCTTGACCTTAGGTCAAATTGTTAAGTTGACTTAACAAGGTCACCATATATATCATTTAAAGTGCCTTGACAAGATAGACACAATGTCGAAAACAGTTTTCCGTTATCTTTATTAAGTAAAAAGTAAATAGCGAAAAACGATTTAGCAAAAAAACGGATTTTCTTTCTTTTTGACCTCTGGAGCCTCAAATATTGACCTGAGATCAAATATGAGGACACCTTAGCGATTACAAATTTCACTGGCTGGCGTTTGCTTTTTTCCGTTTGTGTCTAACTATCATCGTTTCTGATATATATGGGAATTTCTGGAGCGATTTCCTAAAACAAGAAAAAAATGGAAAATTTGACCTTTGATGACCTCTGGTGACCTCAATTTTGACCTGACCTAAAAAAATACGAAATACTTTCGATAGAACATGTATGAAGCTATCAAATGCTATTTTCCGCTTCTCGCTACGTTGCGTAGTTTTCAAGATCTCAGGGGGGGGGGGGCGGAAATCAACCCCCTGCAGATCGTGTTCGGCGCAAAGCCCCTGCAGTGCGCGGGATAACTATGTGGTTTTGTTGTCGCAGATTTACACGGACATATTTTATTTAATTTAATTTAATTTATTTAATTTAATGTACTCTTATCCACTTTATTTCCGATCTTTTGTTAGCGACATGCTCATGGCATATTTAATTTCTTACCATTGTGGAGGTGTTCGTGTTGGTTATCCTTTTGTCGGTAGCCCTGTGCACTGTCTCCATAGAGATAATTACGAGCGAGCGCGAAGCGCTCGCTCGTCCTTCCGTGATATATGGGAACAATCTGAATATGAGCGGCCCGGCCCGGCCCGGCCCGGCCCGTGGCAACGCTTTTGAGAAGCTTATATCCCTGCAACCGTAAGTCCGATTGTCAAGCGCAGACTTCTTTTCTGAGTAGCCCCATCCAACCTACCCTGTTTATAACCAGTGCCGACTCACATGGGTGACTACCACTGCGCATGGCGCGTGCCGCGTGAGGGGCGTTGAAAAGTGTTTTCAAGCAAAAACTCTGCAACGGCTGGGCCGATTGTGTGCAAACTTTGTGTGTGGTTAGGGACCCCTCAACCGCCGCCTTCCCACAAGTCAGGGGTGGTGTGCCTCTGCACGTGCGCACGTGCACACCCCTATTCTATATCTCAGGAACGGCTGAGTCAATTATGTTCTAATATGGAGTGTGGTTATGGATCTCTCAGCCAGACTGGTATATACATAGAGATGCCGTGCACATAAATCTGCGGCAATTCAGTGGGTCTTTTTAAGCAATACATTTTCCATAAAAATATTGTCCGCCGATATCAATTAAATCTTTGTCTGAGAGAATATTACCAGTAAGACGCCTTAATCGGCGAAGGACGAGCGAGCCCGTAGAAACCCTATCCCAGAGTTTGACTTGCGTGACATTGCTAGTGTTTTGGTCTCAAACCACACACCAAATTTCAGCTTGATCATTCCAGCCGCTTCTGAATTACGGAACAGGGGTGTGCACGTGCGCACGTGCAGTGTGACCCAGAGTTTGACTTGCGTGACATTGCCAGTGTTGTGGTCTCAAACCACATACCATACTTCAGCTTAATCGTTCCTCCCGTTTCTAAGTTACGGAACAGGGGTGTGCACGTGCGCACGTGCAGTGTAGCCCAGAGTTTGCCTTGCGCGACATTGCCAGTGTTGTGGTCTCAAACCACACACCACATTTCAGCTTAATCGGTCCAGCCGTTTCTCAGCTATAGCAGGATAACGTTTTCTGACACCCCTGACGCGGCACGTGCCACGCGCCATGCTGACCCCTCACGTGAGACGAAACATGTCAATAACATCATTTATTGAATGGGGCTAACAAATGGCGAAGACCGCTTCTCAATCCGATGCCTGATTCCAAAGATATAAGCTCCTCAAAAGCGTTATGGTCGGTCGCTTATATGTGAGAAAAATCCTGTATTCAGTGAGAACTCGCGAGCGTTTCGCGCTCGCTCGTAATTACCAAAGTTTTTTGTCCCCCACAGAGGTCACAGATGATAACCAGTAAGACGCCTTAATCGGCGAAGGACGAGCGAGCCCGTAGCATGCCAGTGTTGTAGTCTCAAACCACACACCAAATTTCAGCCTAATCGTTCCAGCCGTTTCTGAGTTACGGAACAGGGGTGTGCACGTGCGCACGTGCGGTGTGACCCAGAGTTTGACTTGCGCGACATTGCCAGTAGTGTGGTCTCAAACTACACACCAAATGTCAGCTTAATCGGCCCAGTCATTTCTCAGCTATAGCAGGATAACGTTTTCTGACACCCCTGACGCAGAACGTGTCACGCGCCATGCTGACCCCTCACGTGAGACGAAACATGTCAATAACATAATTGATTGAATGGGGCTATCAGATGGCGAAGACCGCTTCTCAATCCGATGCTTGATTCCAAAGATATAAGCTCCTTAAAAGCGTTATGGTCGGTCGTTATTAGTGGTGCCAATCGGTACAAAAAAAATCGGAATTCCGAATTTGTCCGAAGACCGATTCAGTTTTCGGACGGACATAAACATATTTCTTAGGACATTTTCGGACATTCAACGTCCAAGGATGACTTGTCGCGAAAATCACTTAGTTACCTACTTTACAAAAGTGTGCCACAGGTAATTCACATCAAACCTACTTTTATTTATAAACCATAGGTAAGTATAAGTAAGCATAGCAAATAGCAATAGCACCATTAACAGATGTGATAGGGCATTGCATAAAAGTACCACAAGTTGAGCATACTCCGCAAATACCAACAGGTCAGCCTTGATGTTTATGGCACCTCACAATGGGAAACATTAGTCCTGTTTACATCGCACTAAACAAATTCCACTAAATTTCCGATAAGTTGTGTGTAACGAGACTTTTTGTAGAACTTCCCTAGATTTAAAGAGTGATGCGTATCCATGGACGACAAATATAATCCATGGTAATCTACTTCCTTATGAACTCATACGCCCTCGTAGCACAACGTCCTCGGCTTTCTGCAAGGCCGTATAAGAGAGGTAGAGACATCCGGGGATTTTAGCGCCAAAATCGCTCAAATTAGCATGACGTCACCGGTGCTCTGGTCCGGCTCGGCTGTCGCCGCACGCGGCTCGGTGCGGTGAGAATATTTCGAACGGGATACGAATAGTTGCACCTAAGGTACGATCTTATTTAAGATTACGTTTACCGCGGACAATTATTCCTCCCTTAACCCGCGCCGTGCAGGGGGGGGGGGCGTTTAGACGCCCCTTAAGGTTTTTCGAGGATAGCGAAGAAAAAACGGCGGCACGCAGCGCAGCCGTTTTTGGCACAGCTGTTCGGGCATCAATTGCGCACATTATGTTAAAAAAAATACCTCGGATCATCTCAGGTCAGGTCACCAGACCAGGTCACGTGACCCCACCTCCCAAAAAAAATCCGGTGGCATCACAGCCACAGTTTTTGGCCGATCGATTTCGTACTTACAGGATTTCATAAGAGCAATAGTATCCACAATACATATATCTCAGATTTTTTTTTATATCGGTGATCTAAGTTCGGGTCAATTTCGTGACCCCATTATACGTCAATGGGGAAATAATCTAATGCTTCCTATTCTGAGGAAACGAATTATATCAGCCCAATTCCTTCTGGATCATGTTATCATAGGCCATTCTTGAAGTTTCAGGTTCAATTTTTGTTCAGTGACCCCTACAGGGTCAGATGAGGTCATCTGAGGTCACCAACACTTTTTTGCCAATAACTCTTGACAAAATCAAGAAAGAGAAGTGCGACTGGCACCAATGTGTTTGTCTCGTCGAGGGACGTCTCCCCATGCGCAACATCACCTAATTGGGTCACCACTTGACCTGAGGTCAAATTTTTAAGTTGACCTAACATGGTCATCATGCATATGATACGAAGCGCCGTGACGAGACAAATACAATGGCGTCAACATTATTGCCCTATCTTTGTTAGCTAAAAATATATTTGTGAAAACTGTTTTGCTAAAAAAATACCCTTTTGACATTTGATGAGCTCTGGAGCCTAAATCATTCACCTGAGCTCAAATCTGAGGACACCTTGCAGATTGCATTTTGCAAGAGCATTCCATTGTTTTTGTTTTGTTCCTAGCTATCATAGTTCCTGTGCTATCTGGGAATGTCTGGAGCGAAGTCCTAAAACTTGAAAATCTGACTCTTGATGACCTCTGGTGACCTCAATATTGACCTGAAAAACCTAAATAGTTTCGAAATACATTCTGAAGAGCTTTCGAACGGGGTTTTGGGTTTTTGTCTACGTCCCATAGGAACCGAGTTAGAGGGGGCGTCGAAACGCCCCCCCCCCCCCCACTCCCCGGCACGGCGAAGGTGGCGCCGAGCACCGGCACGACGCGGGTTAATTCATGCTGAGGGGAGACGGTCATACGCTGCCCCGGTCTGTGTGAGGGGCGACTGTCGAGACGGCCATACACTGCACCGGTATGACTGAGGGGTGAGACGGCTATACCCTAACCGGTCCGGCTGAGGGGGAGGGGGGACGGCCACACGCTGCCCCGGTCTGGCTGAGGGGCGAGAAAGGGCATTGTTTTGGCTTAACCCTCGCCCGGGTAGGGCAAAATCACTACGTGTTCGGGTGGGGGTACGACCCCCCTTATCGTGTTGCCCCTAATTGAGCTAGAGCTTCGATTCAAAAACGAGCGTGTTGCTTGTGACGAGAGGAAGCTGTTGATACCCGATGCTAAGGTATTGGGTCATTAAGTGACCTCTGAGGTCATGTCAACGACCAAAAAGTCATCAAAATTGTAAATGCGTATCAATTTAATTTTATCGAGCTAGAATGGTGAATGAGCATATCATAATGCTTAATGGGTGCCAAATTCGTAATCAGCGTCACAAAATGTCCTACAAACTGCGAAATTCCAAAAAAGGTCATGTCAAGTCATCTGAGATCAGTGACCTCGGTTGACCTGTGGAAGCGCATGACCCCAGTGGAAAATATAATTATGTAAAATGGATCCCAAATTTGGAATCAGCGTCACAAAATGTCCTAGAAACCGTCAGAAGCCCAAACAAGTAATCTGAGGTCATCGGGGGTCAAGGACCTCAGTTGACCTCTGAAAAGGTCAATCGAGGTCACAATCTCAGTGGAAACCACATCTGTCACCTGGAAAGACATGTGCACATGCTCCTGAACAACAAACACTCGGAAACTGCACAAGTTACAAGCATCGATACTTCGGGACGCCATTTGCGCCTGACATGACCTTGAGGAACAGGTCATAGGTTACGGGTCATGTGGGTTAGAAATTCAAAATTGTCAGAGTAAGTGGACATTTTCCAAAGTACGGTACTGAAAGTTGCATTGCAATCGGTTGGAAATTACGCGAGTTATTCCAGAAAAACCGAGGGGTGGCATTCACCCCCCCCCCCCCCCACCCGGGCGAGGGTTAATTCAAGATATGCTTTTAAGAAAGCAAAATATTTTAAAAGCATAGACTTGCAACCTAACTACCTAACTTACTTATCTAACGGCGACGACTTCAAATTGCCGGTCGTCAACATTCGTCAAAAGACCGCAAAACGCTCGAAAGCGCAGCTGAGGCGACGGGGCTGGCCACGACTGGACCAGAGCACCAGTGACGTCATCGCTAATGCTGCGCCGCTTGGCAGCCGATACATGGGGAATCCTGGGATGACACCCCATGGCTTTCTGTCGTAGCGAGTGGGTAGGGTAGTGAGTTTCTGTCTGATTTTTTATATTTTAAGTGATAGATAAACCTATCGCTGAAATACTGGCATCGTACAAAATAGTCAGAGCTACTGTGTTTGATTGTGCGTTTATATTTCAAGAAAGACGAGAGAAGAGTGCTTTTAATTTCACAACAGGAGCTGTTGAGAAGATTCACGCAAATGCTGGTCCCTATTTTTAGAATATGTGTGTAGCTAATTTGGATGGTGTCGAGGCTATATATTCTTGTGATCCCGGGTCCTTCATGCAATGGTGTATGATTTGTGGGTGTACCAATCAATACAGTTTGGTGAAAACCTTGTGTCTTCAGTTTTGGAATTGGTTGAGTTTCTGCCCGCCCAAGATACACCTTCCCAAATTCTGCAGAGTCTAGTTGCCTGATCTGATCACACAACTCAAATCTTGCCACAATATCTCAATCTGCCAACAGCCCATCGCATGGTGACCATAATGCATCACCAATAGTAAAACAGGTTGATTAATTTCAGTCAGCTTTATTGACAAATCGCACAGATGTTCTCTTAGCTGGTCGGGTTCCCTATAGCTTTAGTGTCAGGAAAGGTAGCTTTAGTGTCAGGGAAGGGTGGGCATGGAATATAGGGAACCCTAATTTACAGACGCGCCAACCAAAAAGTGTAACAATATCCATAGTTAGGCTTTGCAAAGAAAATGGCTGGAATTGTGCGTCTTCCAGTAACAAAAGTCCCAGTATACAGTCCGATCAATCATATCCCTAGCATTGCTGAGGTTAATATCAATCCACTACCAGAGTTTTTACAGAGCCTCAAACAATCATGGCCTGATCAGATAAACCTAAGGGACTACTCTCCAGTATGCATACAGGTCATCATTAATACATGTGTTGAGCGACCGTTTGAAGCTTGACAAGACAGGAGCAGCGACAACCTCGTCAGGCAGCTGATTCCACATGCGGTACAATGTGGTGCTAATGTAGGTGATTTGGCGTCTGGTCACCTCAATGAAGATTGCGCTCCCATCCCTCAACAAGGGTGACAGTTTCCAGAGCATCTTCTGCAAGCAAAATGGAAAAATAAAGGTTAATACAATATTCAGGGAAGGGTGGCAGGGCACAGCACAGCACACCGCACAGCCCTAGACATTAAATGTATTTTAACTTTGGTACCCACTTATGCTGATTGGAACGGTGAGTATAGTGCTATGGTCCAGTGTTTATCTAGCTGGTTAATACATTAATTGCAAGAAAAAATACATAAATAACTCGTGATTCATACTTCTGCTTTCTTTGTAAAATATTTACCTTATTCTCATTATATTTTGAAATATTGGTTTTGATTCTTTGAATCGGAAGGAATCAATTCTCAAAATTGTGTCTGTGAATCAAACGGTGATTGAATCATTCATATTCCAAAATGAATCATGATTGTAAGTAAACAAGGATGATCAATAACATGGCAGCAATGTTTATTTTATATATAAAAGGCGAGAATAAGGAATAAGCTTTCACTGTTACAGCATCGTCACATCATGTACCAAACTTAACGGCTGTTCAATGCATGATATTGTTTGATTTAGAATACTTAGCCTTCTTGAATAGGACATTTTCTTGGACAAAAGAGCACATGCAACTTTTGATTAACTTTCAAATGTAAAAAAAATGAATCTGACGATGCCACAACGTTGAAAGCTTATTCCTTATTCTCACCTTTTATATATAAAATAAACATTACTGCCATGTTATTGATCATCCCTGTTTACTTATTTGCATTCATCATCGCAAAAATAACCATCAAACACATTAAACGAATCATGATTGAATCATTCCAAAAAAAGAAGAATAAATATCCAGTCCGTGACTAAACAAAAATTGATGAACATGATCCTTCACCTCTTCATGATGTACATATATCGCTTACCTTGATACTTCGAATTTTCCCACCATAAGAAGCACGCACTTTTATAAATAATAATTAATAAACCATTAAAAAGAAACAAAAAAAGCTCACAACGCCTTGTCATATACCCTTGCAAAAAGCTCTACTACATTTGTAATTATATAAGTGCGCCGATTTTGCCTACCATGTTCTTCTGATGCACTGAGAGCTGATTAGTCGAGAGCATGCGGAATCTGACAGAGTTTTCATGTGGAATGACATATAGGAAAAAAGTTTGGCAGCACATCGTCATTTTTTTTGCGATACAGGACCATATTTAAAGATATGCAGACATATTCTGGGGATAACACGGGAGCGAAACACCGAACATCCATTCAAATATCAGTACCCTCAGAAAAATAGTTGTATGCAAATAAGTTATTTTCGATCAGAGAGTGTTTTATTTTTAGGTGTTGATTAGAAAATGTAAGCAATGAAATATAAAATGTTTTTTTGTGTATATTATCCTGCTTGGAGAATAGCTTTTGAACTTATAAAGCAAGCCTTTTGTGTATAGAGAATTTATAGATAAAAAGCTGAAAAGTCTCGTTACACAGAACTTATCTGAAATTTAGTGGATTTTTTTTAGCGCTATGTAAACAGGACTATTGTTAGCAATACTAAGGAATAACAATGACTGAGCTGGAAAAGGAATCCATTAAAATAACATATAAACTTACCATACATATATCAAGTTCTGGTAACTGGTTTAAAAACAGATAGGTACCTAGGTGACCATTCACAAACAAACACAAAACTCTCTTTTCTCTTTCACTATGATTAGG
>JAXIVJ010002425.1:35000-70000 GCA_036785665.1 Chirona hameri
CACACACACACACACACACACACACACACACACACACACACACACACACACACACACACACACACACACACACACACACACACACACACACACACACACACACACACACACACACACACACACACACACACACACACACACACACACACACACACACACACACACACACACACACACACACACACACACACACACACACACACACACACACACACACACACACACACACACACACACACACACACACACACACACACACACACACACACACACACACACACACACACACACACACACACACACACACACACACACACACACACACACACACACACACACACACACACACACACACACACACACACACACACACACACACACACACACACACACACACACACACACACACACACACACACACACACACACACACACACACACACACACACACACACACACACACACACACACACACACACACACACACACACACACACACACACACACACACACACACACACACACACACACACACACACACACACACACACACACACACACACACACACACACACACACACACACACACACACACACACACACACACACACACACACACACACACACACACACACACACACACACACACACACACACACACACACACACACACACACACACACACACACACACACACACACACACACACACACACACACACACACACACACACACACACACACACACACACACACACACACACACACACACACACACACACACACACACACACACACACACACACACACACACACACACACACACACACACACACACACACACACACACACACACACACACACACACACACACACACACACACACACACACACACACACACACACACACACACACACACACACACACACACACACACACACACACACACACACACACACACACACACACACACACACACACACACACACACACACACACACACACACACACACACACACACACACACACACACACACACACACACACACACACACACACACACACACACACACACACACACACACACACACACACACACACACACACACACACACACACACACACACACACACACACACACACACACACACACACACACACACACACACACACACACACACACACACACACACACACACACACACACACACACACACACACACACACACACACACACACACACACACACACACACACACACACACACACACACACACACACACACACACACACACACACACACACAGAACGAAATACCTTGTTTCAATTTGTGAAAATCAGCCACATGCAAGGCCGACGTCGATGACGATATAACGATGGTTTGAGAATATAACACGACTGTTGAATTGAACACGAAGGTTATTTTTTTTTAAACAAATTAATTTGTTACATTTTTGGGGCTTCTTTTTTTACATGAAAAAAAGAAAAAAGTAATAAATCTTGAACATTGTTATCATTTACGCTGTTAACAGTTACATCAGTTTATCTGTCAGCACATAGTTTGAGTATTACCCGCCAGGTTTCACACCATCAACTGAATTTATCAGCATTTAATTTTGATGGTCACTGTTTAAATAATTATTATATTTCCTCCTAGCATATATATGCACAGTTCTTAACTATTGGACTGTTCCAGTGGCGCCTCTAACCTTCTCTAACCTCCTCCAAGTAGCTCCAACTTGCAACTGTCTGTTTATGAGGATAGGACTGTTTCAAGTTGGAGCAACTTGGAGGAGGTTAGAGGCGACACGGGGACAGGCCCATATGTGTTATTTAATGTGGTTATTTTCGTTTGGGCGATGCCCGTACTGAAATGGTTGCCTGCTGGATTTCTGTTTTTTTTCAAGGGAATACAAGATCATAACACAAATATCCAGAGTGTCTACTGTCTACTGTCTACTGTCTACTGTCTACTGTCTACTGTCTACTGTCTTCTGTCTACTGATACTGGACTAGATGACAAACTGTTAGCGTGGACGTGGAGTGTGGCTGTGGAGTGTGGGCTGTTGGTCTTGCCGGACATTTGTTTTGAGTTAGGTACCTGTGCTAGTCCTCAGTCATGACATGAGCAGTGCACCTAATATACCTAGTCTATCCTAAACTCTTCTACACCTCAGGCCTATCCTAACCCTAGGCTTGACATGTTTTGTTTTGGCTGAAATAGGTGATATGATTATTTTGGAATGTTGTGTTTCTTTCTGTGTCAGATGAGGCTGTGATAAATCATCAAAGTTGTCTCTTGGTCATGGTTAAATATGAGCCACAGTATGTTCATATTTAAATATGAGGCACAGTATGAGCATATAAATATGCCTTACACAGTACACACGCCCCCTTGCTTACTGTTGTTGATGAAGCATACCTTATACACATTGTTTGTTTCCTGTATAAAATAAATAATTGATATACCTATTACCTATGATTATAGTGGCTTTCGGGTATCCTAACTGTAGCAGTCATTTGACACAAATGTCTATATTTATGCATATATTGGGAAAGATACACTGGATGTTTTACATTCCATATCAAACAATATTTTTGCTTTCGGATTTTTTTTTTAGGACAAACAATGATTTTCGTACAGTTTCGGACGGACAGCTGACCATGGTCTTGGACATCGGTCGGACATTGGACACATATTTTCTGAAACTGGCACCACTAGTCGTTATGGTCGGTCGGGTCGGCCGCTTATACTCGTATGTGATACAAATCCCGTATTCAGTGAGTACTCGCGAACGCTTCGCGCTCGCTCGTAACCAAAACTCGTTTTCATTTATTCCCTGGAAATTCGGTTTTGGTTTCGTTTTAAGACATTCGCTCGTATCATTTATCAAAAATGCAATTAAAAACAGGTAAGAAGTCATTACGAGCGAGCGCGAACCGCTCGCGAGTCCTCACTGAATACGGTATTCTTCTCACATATAAGCGGCCGACCCGACGGACCATGGCGACCATAATGAGTAATGACCATGACGCTATTGAGCAGCTTATATCTTTGGAATCCCGCATACGATTGACAAGCGGTCTTCGCCATCTGATAGACCCATTTAATCAAGTATGTTATTGACATGTTTCGTCTCACGTGAGGGATCAGCGTGGTGCGTGGCACGTGCCGCGTCAGGGGTGTCCGAAAACGTTATCCTGCTATAGCTGAGAAACCGCTGGACCGGTAAGCTGCAATTTGGTGTGTGTTTGTATGGTATTGTATTATATTGTAATAAACAATAAAAAAACTCTCGATTTTAAAATGGCTATTCCGAGTGTCGGGTCAGGGTTAAGAACAGAGACATGTTACAAAGACACTCGGTATACAACACACAATACAATCAGATGAATATAAAAGCAAACACAAAAGCTATAGAAAATCAAACACACACACACACACACAGTCACACACTCATTTTCCTCGCTTCACCAGGGCGTATTATAAGGGATTTTGACTGGGGTGGCAACTCGGCGATCAGGGGCGCCATCGGTCAGGGGGGGGGGGCGCCATCGCCAAAAACGCCAAGGGCGGACCAGCCTCTCTCCGTGGGGATTTTGTTGTGGCAAAAAGTTACCCCCAGCTTTTTTCTCCCCGGATTTGGGCCTGTCACCTTAATTTAGTATTCGAGCTTAAGAAATTCACTTGAAAAAGTGGATTTTTCCCGATTTTTTTTGGGGGGAGGGGGTCAAAACACAAAATGTAAAAATCCTAGATAGCCATTTTGAAGAGAATGTCATTTCCTTTCTTTTGACGGTTGTGTGTGCAATTTGCTTCAAAATTCTATATTCTACGATTGTTAAAACATTTATCGTTTTTCCACCCAAAATGCCATGACATGACGTCATTAAAACATCATTATCTCCCATAATACTACATCAATTGCATTTGATTTTGGTGTGAAGACGCAGAATTGATGCAGCATAAGGTACTCAACATTTGACGTTGATATCTACCAGTAAGGCGCCGTAGTCGGCGATGAACGAGCGAGCGCGAAGGAAATATTTGGCGAATTTCAACTCGATAGGGCAAGTAGTTTCTGAGATACAAAAAAGGTGCGCACGTGCGCACGTGCAAAGGCACCCCACCCTTGACTTGTGGGAACTTGGCGGCTGGAGGTCCCTAACCACACACCAAATTTGAACACAATCGGCCCAGCCGTTGCGGAGTTTTTTTTTGCGAGAAAACACTTTTCAACACCCCTCACGCGGCACGCGCCACGTGCAGTGGTAGTGACCCACATGAGTCGGCACCGGTCTCAAACAGGTTTGGTTGGATGGGGCTACTCAGCAAAGAAACCCGCTTGTCAATCGGACGTGCGGTTGCAGAGATATTAGCTTCTCAATAGCGTTGCCACGGGCCGGGCCGGGTCGGGCCGGGTCGGGCCGGGCCGCTCATATTCAGATTTTTCCCATATACCACGGAAGGACGAGCGAGCGCTTCGCGCTTGCTCGTAATCATAGTTTACAAGTTATTGAGGAAATCCGGAAGGAGGGGGGGCAGATTCTCCACCCCCCCCCCCCCCCCCCCCCACCACCCCAGCGGGGCGCGGGTTAAGTGTCACCGGGGCTGCTTGAATTACATCAGGTGCGCTGTGTTGTCTATCATTTAAGGAAAGGATGCACGTCCTACATACAAACTTCAAATTCAATCACTCGAGAGAAAAAAACTTCCTTTTTCATTATGCAGTTTTCTCCTAAGATTCTCAAGTTTTTGCAAGTTTTTGCACGTTCAGTTCAGGGAACGCGCGTGGGGGGGGGGGGGGCATACAAGCTTGTAGCATGGATAAAGTAAGTATGGATAGGTAACTCCGCCCACTTTCTATTGTTATCCGCGACCACGCGCAGCCGCTGCCGTTTCCCGTACTACAAAAAGGACAGCTAGTATACCGCCCGCCCCGTAGTAGGCCGCAACGCTGAGACGGCCGCCCCGTCGCATGGTTTATCGCCATCCGGTGATTGTGGGATGAACCAAATTAAGTTTAAATGCATTCGGCAAGCTCTCACAAGCACTTATGACATGTTGGTTCCACCGATGGACATCATGCCTGGTAATTTGTGCCCATATATGTAGGAACGTCCACATGGTAGGCCGTTTCCCGTACTACAAAACGACAGCTAGTACCGCTCCGTGGTCGCTAAATGGCGTATGAATCGCTAAATCGCGTAAATGGCGTATCCATGCTTGTATTGAATGCACCTCCCATATTCCTGGGGGGCATTTGCTCCTGATGCCCCCCCCCCCCCTCTTGGATCCGCCAGTGGTCTGGCCTTCAGCCGCAAAGAAGTAAATCAAGAAAAAACAGTACGTATTATTAATTTAGCAGAACGTTGAGAGTGGCAATCAAACACCTTCATGTGGCAGAATAAAAGTATGAATGTTAACAAATGCAATAATGGCGCGGCGCGGCAAAGCACGGCAGAAATAGCGCAAGCAAATCAAAGCATAATGTAAACACAACACCAGTAACACCACCTGTGATTGATCTTTCACAAAACTGACGACGAACAAGAAAGGATCTCAGGATATCTTTGAGACACTTCTGAGTTATGTAACTAAAACTATTTATTTCGGTTTCTCATGTTTACGATCATCTAGTCACCAGGAGCGAACCAGACCTTCAGAAGGGGGAGGGCAAGCCAGTCATGGTGGTCCCCTGGGAAAGAGGCCTCCCCAAACAAATATATACCCCTGGATATGAAAAACTCCACGGATTTAGGCCACCTTATTTTGTGAGGCCCCTTTTAAAAATATCGACTTTTGATTAGCTAGATTGGACCAGGACCCTCAGTATGGGGGCGGGATTTGCTTCTGGGGAAGAATTTACTGGCCAGAGGGGCGCCATCACTGGTCGAAGGGGCGCCGTCACTAGCCAGAGGGGCGCTGTCACTGACAGGAGGGGGTGCCGTCACTGGCCGGAGGGGCGCCGTCACTGGTCGGAGGGGCGCTGTCACTGGACGGAGGGGCACATTTACTGGCCAGAGGGGCGCCGTCACTGGTCGGAGGGTCGCCGTCACTAGCCGGAGGGGCGCCGTCACTGACCGGAGGGGCGCCGTCACTGACTGGAGGGCACCAGCTTGGCATGGGTGCCTCGGGTCCAAAGGACCATTTCATGCCCTGAATGACCGTATACTCTGTGCGCCACTGGTGCCTGTCCTGTTGGCGGTGCTAATTTTGCAAAACAAAAATGGTCCGGGGGCCTTCGGCGCCCGTTAAAAACGGTACGGACATTCTGTACTGTCCGTATAAGTGGTTGGGCCCCTGCTGAAATGGACGGTATTTTAATTTGGATTGCCGTTCTTTGATGCAAAGGGGCGGCCTCATCTGCCGGGGGCTACTTTATCTCCGAAAGGGGCGCTTCAGCATCTTTTTACCTGTGGTGGTAAAGTGCCGTCACTGGGGTGGCATTCTTCATGACCGGGTGGCAATTGCCACTCCAGTTGCTTATATGTTAAAATACGCCCTGCACTTCACACAACTAAAAGTTCGGATACCGTACGCTTACAAGTCCCAGGGATAAATCGCGAACCTCCAGCGGAAGGCGATTGTACAACTGCGCCGTACAAAAAAAAAGGAGGCGCCGCCTGCCTGCTTCGGTTCTCGCGCGCGGGAGAACCAGATCTGCGTCCTGTCGGGTGGTTCGAGAGCGAAGAGCAGAGTTGACCTGAATCTGAGAGGAAAGAGACACTGGCTCCCCGGTGTAGACAATTTTGTGCAGAAAATGTAATGAGTGAAGTTCGTACAACTGGTGGTCGGTAGACCAGCCCAGTTCGTCTCGCAAGTCCGATATGTCGTCGAATTTGTGTCGGCCAGAGACAACGTGCAGCGCAAAATTGAGGATCTTTTGGAGGCGCTGTATATTTTTATCTGACCCGTTTCCAAAGACAGCAAGACAGTATGGGACGTGCGAGAGGACCAAGGCATTGACCAAAGTGGGCAGAAGGCCAGGCGGGATCTGATGACGCACGTGGGACAGACCGATGAGGATACTGTTGCATTTTTTGACGAGAGCAGACACGTGATCGTCCCAGGTGAGGTGCTTGTCGAACACCACGTCAAGATTCCTCGCCGTAGGGCCCTCACGGATCGTATCCTCGTGAAATCGAATGGAGATCGGGACTAGGCCACGACAATTCTGACGGGAGCCAAATGCGATAAGTTTGGTTTTGCCGTTGTTGACCTTCAAACCATGGGAGTGGAACCAGGCATCCGAAGAGTTTAAAACCTGTTTCATGATAGCAATAAGATGAGGGAGGGATATTGTTTTTTGCCAGAGAGTAGAATGTGGGTATCGTCAGTGTACTGCACCACGTGCGCCTCAGGGGCAAAGAGGGGAAGTCGTTGGCTAAAATTTGGAAAAGGAGCGGGCCAAGTGAGGAACATTGGAAAACACCGATAGGATTGGAGAGAGGACTGGAAAGGAGTTGGTTTCCCCGCCCGCCAGTTGTACAAACAGATTGAGTATGGCCACGGAGATAAGAGGAAGACCAGGTCGGATCGATATAATAGGCTTGAAGTTGGGAAAGAAGCTTTGAGTGGTCGATGACGTCAAAGCATTTGGAAAGGTCGAGAAGACAGAGAAGCGTGAGTTCCTGGCGGTCGGTAGCGGAAAGGATGTGGTCGGATACGGTAACTAGCGCATTTTCTGTGGATAGGCTGGAGCGGAAATGTTGCTGGGAAGAGGAGAAAAGATGATTTCCAGACATATAGGAGTATAGCTGCTGCTGAGCAACTTTCTCCACAAGCTTGGCGAGGGCAGGGACGATGGAGATGGGACGAAAGTTGGATGCTTCGGAAGGGCTGCCGGATTTGTGGATCGGGTGAACGGTGGAGTGTTTCCAGGGTGCGGGAAGTTCACAGGTTGTGAGACAGGTGTTGACAAGATAGAGAAGAACGTGACTAATGACATCAAAACACAGCCTGATAATCCCGATGCTAACATCGTCAGAGTCAGTGGCAGAAAAGTTTTTCATAGAAAAGAGAACAGACCGGAGAGACTGAAGTGAGATAGGTTTGAGTGAGAAGGCACAGGCACCCACCCTGGGTAGCCTGAAAGGAAGATGAATGGGCTCCCCCTGGCTCGGACCTCACCCGCGACTCGAGGACCTACCACCACAAAGTACTCGTTCAGCTCGTTGGGGGTGGCCTCAGGCCCAACTCGCTGAGTGAACCTCTTGCCCTCGATCACCTGACGCATGTTGCGAAAGATGGAGGCCGGACCCTGCCTCCTCACCCGGCTGAAAATGTCGTTTCTGACATCTCGTCTGATGGCCGATTTCACTTGTTTATCCAGGGCGAGGAAGGCGGGAATCCGGCTCCCTCGGGCAAGAAGTCCACGGCGCTGCGCCATAAGTCGTAGGGTGGCGTCTGAGGCGGGGGGGGGGGGGGGGGGTTAAGGGTTGTGGGTTTTGAGGCGCTGTTAAGGAGCATGATAGTCCAGAATAGGTAAGAGTAGCTGGGTGAAGACAGACCACTGATCCGCCAATCCCACGCGCGAGAAAACCGGGCTCCAGTCGGTGTGACACAATGAGGTATGCAAGTCAAGGACATTCACACGGCTCAGGCGTCTAGACTGAACAATGGAAGGTCGAGCCCTTAGTTTGGAGATGGTGAGATATGCCTTAGTAAAATAATGATCACTATAAGAACACGGTAAGACACGAACATCCTGAACAAAAGTTGCAGAGTTAGAGATAAAAACGTCTAAGAGTGAGCCAGATCTAAAAGTTGGCATATTTACAAACTGATGGAGGTTGAAACAATTCATGAACTCTGTCAGCTTGACCTTGCCATTGTTCGAGTTTATACCAAGTAAATTGCAGTTCAAGTCACTAGTAATAAGAATGGGATCGGCAGACATTAAAAGCACACGTTGCAGTTGAGATTCGAGACAGTCAAAATCAGCTGATAGGTGAGTGATGGTATGACTTGGTGGTCTATATGCTGCACATAAATGATAAAGTAAACCGACGCCCACGATTATCTGACACTGACAGCCACAGAGTTTCAAGTTTACATATCATCCTACAGCTGCACACCAACTGGAGCCTTTTGACCTTTAAACTCGTCTTACTAAGTGCTGCGACCCCCCACCCCCCGTAAACCCTGTCATCAGAACGGTCCTCCCTTGATAACAAGTATCCCGGGAAGTTGACAAGTTGGTTTGAGAACACTGCCACATTATACCCGACCACTATTGGGTTTCTACGGGCTCGCTCGTCCTTCGCCGATTAAAGGGATATTTCCACCTCCGGAGGATTTCTAAAAAGCAACTTAAATGAATGGTGGGGATCAACAATCGTGTATGCTCAAGCTCAAACTTGCTCATGTAGCACCTAAAGTAGGGTGTCGGCATTTGCTTTTTTTACTCCAAAACGCTGGTCCCAGCTGTGCTCAGTACTAGATTCATGATGGCCGCTCTTATCCAGTTTGGCTGTGAAATTGGAGCCCGCTCAAAGCCGAAGCGTCCGAATTCGCAGAGACTTGACCTTGGAAAGTATATCTGTGTTATAAGGTATTGGTCACAAATCTCCTACGGCCCCAAAGTCGAGCCATAGCCATTCTTGCTGTTTTATTCATATTTTATTATGAAAGAGGCTATGCTGGTTGAAAATATAATTAACTCTACAAGCATTTTAATTTTAAAGTGCACTGACGGAATGGTGATGTTGAGTTTGCAATATTCAAAAGCAAATCATAGTCCGCAAAGAAGTGATTATAAATAGTGATGAAGCGACTCCAATTTTACGAATGTGTGCCAATCATGAGTGGTGAAAATGTATTTTTTTATCTAATGAGGGGAGTTTCGGGAACCAAATTTTGCAGGTGAAATCAGACTCTCTTAATCTACCGAGACACACCCAAACTCCATATTGGCCTGCGAGGTGGCAATATCCCTTTAACCCGCGACTTACTGGGGGGGGGGCTATTTTTTGCCTCCCCCTCCCGTTATTTTGCAAAAACTCCTAAACGAATACTGTTATCGTCACTAAACTTGCAGTACCTATTCTCACATCATTTCTACACATGTTGGAAAAAGGAAAAATATGAGCCTACGATAGATCAACCGGGAATGACGTCAGAGTGACGTCATGTTCTTCGGCTGGTGTTGCAAAATAATGGATGGTTTGCGGAAAACGCTGTCAAAGGTACGATCTTTAAGATAAACTCAATTGTCTTACATAAAATTACTGACAATAGACTGGGCTATCAAACTGCTGTCTCGAATTTTTGAGTTTTTTTATTCAAAATTTTGAAAAATCCAAATACATTTTTGTTTGTTTTTACAAAATTTTCAAGAAAAATAAGAATTATCCAAAAAACGGATTATGTGATCGAGACGTGTGCGGTGAATATGTATACCAAATTTGAAGTCAATATTTTCAAAAATGACTGAGTTATGACCTTTAAATGACACAAATCGGTCACCTCTCACAGCATTACTATGCATAAAAAACGCTTTTCCGTTTTTGCTTTTTACTTCTATTTATATGGAACAAACAATGTTCTAAGGTCATTTTTCTCGCGTTCTAGACAAAAAACAAACCCATAATTATGTGTTACAACGCCTAATGACCGTAATCTGCAGTTTGACCTCGTGACCTCGGATGACCTTGACCTGACCAAGGTCATAAACAGCTTAGAAAGGTACTTAGAAGTGTCAGACACACGAATCATACCGATTTATCGACAGCTTATGCGTTTAATATCGCAATTTTGCGCGACAATTCCATCTATCGAGACCTTTTGACACGGTAAAACATTTTGTACTTGACCTGACCTGTGACGTCATCGGTGACCCCGAGGTCAACAATATTATGTTTCCCTCGATAAATTTCCCAGGGCTATCGAATGCCGTTTGAATTTTTACATTCAGTCCAGTAGTTCCGGAGATCCGAGGGGGGGGGGGCAAAAAATAGCCCCCCCCCCCCCCAGTAAGTCACGTTATGAAATATACCCCAGTAACTCGCGGGTTAAGGCGTGTTACTGGTTACAAGATACGGTGCAACAATCTTGCCTATGACGTCAACATGGGTAGGTAAGTGTATCTCTGAAATTACCACATAACCCCCCCCCCCCTCGGTTTCTCTGGAATAACTCGCGTAGTTTCCAACCGATTTCGATGCAACTTTCAGTACCCTACTTTTGAGAAGACAAAATCCCACATACTCTGAAATTTTGATTTTTTAACCCACATGACCCGTGACTTATGACCTGTTTCTCAAGGTCATGTCAGGCGCAACTGGCGTCCCGCAGTATCGATGCTTGTAGCTTGTGCAGTTTTGGAGTGTTTGTTGTTCAGGAGTATATGCACAGGTGTTTCCAGGTGACAGTTGTGGTTTCCACTGAGAATGTGACCTCGATTGACCTTTTCAGAGGTCAACTGAGGTCATTGACCTCCGATGACCTCAGATGACTTTTTTGGACTTCTGGCGGTTTCTAGGACATTTTGTGACGCTGATTTCAAATTTCGGATCCATTTTACATAATTATATGTTCCACTGGGGTAATGCGCTTCCACAGGTCAACCGAGGTCACTGACATCAGATGACCTGACATGACCTTTTTGGAATTTTGCAATTTTTAGGACATTTTGTGACGCTAATTACGAATTTGGCACCTATTAATCATTATGATATGCTCATTCACGATTCTAGCTCGATCAAATTCAATTTATACGCATTTACAAATTGTATGACTTTTGGGTCATTGACATGACTTCAGAGGTCACCTAATGCCAACAGACCTTGAAGTCGGATATCAGCGGCTTCATCTCGTCACAAGCAACACGCTCGTCTTTGACTCGAGGCTCTAACTCAATTAGGGGCGAAACGCTAAGGGGGGGTCGTACCCCCCTACCCGAACACGTAGTGATTTTGCTCTACCCGGGCGAGGGTTAACTCCCCGCTTATTGCCGCTAACATACTGTATACCTCGAAATTCATGACTTCGTAAATTGCGAGCTCTATTAAATAGACCCGACTTGTTTTGAACCCGCGCACTGCAGGGGGTTTGCGCCGAACACGAACTGCAGGGGGTTGATTTCCCCCCCCCCCCTCCCCTTCATGAGATCTCGAAAACTAAGCAACGTACCGACAAGCGGAAAACGGCGCTTGATAGCTTGATACAAGTTCTATCTAAAGTATTTCGGTATGATTTTAGGTTAGGTCAAAATTGAGGTCACCAGAGGTCAAATGTCAAATGTCAAATTTTCCAGTGTTGTCCTGTTTTAGGACTTCGTTCCAGAAATTCCCATATATCTTGGAAACTATACTAGCTAGAAACAAACGGAAAAAATTTATCGCCAGACATTTAATTTGCAATCCATAAGTGTCCTCAAATTTGATCTCAGATTAATATTGGAGACTCCATAGGTCAAAAAAGAAAAGAAAATGCTGCTTTTTAGCAAAACCGTTTTTTTCTAATAACTTTTTACCTAAAAAAGATAACGAGAAACAGTTTACACCATTGTGTTTACCTTATCAAGGCGCTTTGAATGGTATACTACATGATGACCGTGTTAGATCAACTTCAAATTCTGACTTCAGGTCACGTGACCTTGACCTGAGGTCAAGACCCAATTAGGTAATGATGCATATAGGGAGATGTGTCTCAACGAGACAAACATAATGCTGTCAGTTTTACTTATCTATCTTCATTATGTCGCGAGTTATTGACAAAACAGTGATGGTAACCTCGGATGACCTCAAATGACCCCATAGGGGTCACTGAACAAAACTTGCACTTGCATCATCAAGAATATCTTATAATAAAATGATCCAGAAGTAACTGGACTAATATCATGCATATCCTTGTAATAGGAAGCATTTAAATATTTCCCCATTGACTTATTATGGGGAGGTCATGAAATTGATCTGATCTTAGGTCATCGATATCAAAATTCCGAGACACACGGATTGTAAGTACGTATGCCTTCATAACACCCTGTAAGTTTGAAACTGATCGGTGAGAAACTCTGGATTTGGCACAACTGCAAACGTTTTTGGAGGTTGGGTCACTTGACCTGGTTTGGTGACCTGACCTGAGATGAACCGAGGTTCATTTTTTTTCTTCAAAGCGTGTGCAATTGTTGTTCTAACAGGTGTGTTAAAACTCGGCGGCGCTGCGCGCTGCCGTTTTTTCGCTATCTGCGAAAAACCTGAGGGGGGGTGGCGGAAATCTCCCCCCCCCCCCTGCAGTGCGCGGGTTAAGGGAGTTTCCAGTCTAAGATAGTGCTTGCCAAGGACGTCACAAAGTAAACAGGAAGTCAGGTTTGAGTGAATCCCAATATGAAGAAATAGAGACTCAACCTGCCAGGTGCCTTCCAAAAACAAAGAAGTTAACGTGTGAAGTTACTATAATACGTCTGATTCTATTGTTTTAAAGATGATGCATAAGGATTGGAATACCTAGTGCGTTTTATAGCCAATGCATTTGTATAAGTTGCATTGCCCGTTTGCAAACCCAACGTCTGCAAGCAGGAAACAAAAGGAAAACGCTAAACAAGCTTACTTTTTCAGAGGTCACTAAAAGCCTGTCACCGCCCGCCAGATGACTGATACAGAGAGTTATATACCGTACAGACGGCAATGCAGAGAGCTATATACCGTACAGACGGTAATGCAGATGGTGGCGAAGCATCAACAGCAGCAGCCGCCGCCGGCGGCGGCGGCGGTATTCCAGTGTTCCGGCGGCGGTGGCGCACAGTCTTTCGATTTAGCCGCTTCCTCGGAACGCTATGAGTGCACTGCAAGCCGATAAGACATCCGGCGATAGGTGCACTCGAATGCGCGCGCTCACGAGTACCACAAACGCTGGACGACGAACCAGCCGGTTGGCGTGGGTGGTCTGGCGAACTACGGCAACACCTGCTACATGAATACGGTGCTGCAGGTTTTATTTATTGTACATCTTGGGAGCATCCACAGGCGACTGTGGCTATTAAGCTCCCGCGTCAGTGTATGGGACAAATAGTAGAAAACACGGGCGTACATAAACACACACACACACACACACACACACACACACACACACACACACACACACACACACACACACACACACACACACACACACACACACACACACACACACACACACACACACACACACACACACACACACACACACACACACACACACACACACACACACACACACACACACACACACACACACACACACACACACACACACACACACACACACACACACACACACACACACACACACACACACACACACACACACACACACACACACACACACACACACACACACACACACACACACACACACACACACACACACACACAAAACACATACAACACACAAGTCACCGTCCGGTGCAATGCAGGTGCACTTCATCGCTGCATGAGGTGGCGTTTTAGCGACGATTTAAAATGGCTGGTCGTCATGCTTTGGAGTTCGATAGGCAGTCTGTTGTACTGCATGGCTGCACGATAGCAAAACCTTCGCTTCCCTGCTTCTGTGCGAATGCTGGGTAAACTTAGGTTGCTGTTTTGCCTAGTTGTGCGCTCTCGCATTTCCTCGTTGCGATGAAACATCGAGTTTTAGCGCACATCCAAGACCTCATCAACTACTTCGTCAGTGGGCTCCTCCGTGAAGACCTCAACAGGAACTCTGCCAGCTGGGGAAATGTCGCCGAGGCGGTCGCGCAGTTGCTCGACGTTATATGGTCGCAGAAGTTTCCCTATGTCTCTCCACACCGGTTCCTCGAAGACTGCGGGTCTCTTTGTCTCGGTCCAGTGTTGTGTTGTGTTAATTGTTTTTCTAAGAATGCCAGAAGTGTTCGACTGGTTTTGTTTGCTGCCGATTGCTTAATGTGGCTTCTAACACAGGCGACTCGAGTACCGGTCCGGTACATAGACTTCGCGACGTTAGCAGCGCATCGTTTGCGCGCAATTTTGATTTCAGTTATTTTGCATCGGAACCAAACTTTATAGCTTGTAGTTCCGCGTTCATGCTACTGCGTGAAGTTCTCGTTATGCATATATATGAACAATGAATCATAACATTTAAAGGAGGGGATATTTACATGATTATCGAATGAAAACATATACAATTACACTCAAATGAATCCTACAATATAAAGACACGATACAAAGTTACCAGGAAGTTTGCAGGAAATAAGGAAAAATATGTTAAGATGCAACAAATGCAATACTTGCGTGAAATACCAGTTTTTATCGGACAACTGCCTTCCTAAAATGTTGTTTTACACCATGCACCAGCAGATGATGCAATCATTTTAAATATTGCCCACCAAAACTGTCTTCAACAGAAAAGACAGTTGCTACTGACAGACAGTTGCAAAGACAGAAAAGACTTTGGAGTATCCAGTGAACACCTTTTTAAAAACAAAAAGACAGTGGCTTAGTTTAGCACGGGCGTCTAGATTGCTAAAAAAAATCTTCTGAAAAAGACCCACTGAATGGCCATGAAATCAAGTGCTTCAGCATAGGCATGGCATCTCTATGATATATGATCTCTATGACTGTCACCGAGGCGTTTTCAATCACCTTGTGACAATAAAACGTAACTGCCGATAAAACTTCACGAGTGACTGCCACGTTCAGGCCTCGCTCTAGGTCCAGGAACTATGAAAAAGGTGGCTAAAAGATCAAATCACAAAATAAAACCTGCTGCTGAAAGGCTTTCAGCAAACTAAAACATGATAAATCATTTTGAACAAGTGTTTCCAGTGAAGGCGCTAGTTCAAAATCATTTATGCATGCATTGTAATGCTCAAAGTGCTCCCTCTAGTTCTCAGTGCTCACTATATTGGTTATGCATTTAGCGAAGGAGGAAATACGCAAACGTCTATGATGCGTTATATTTTATTCATCACCCTTTTAACAATCACCACCCTTTTGAAACTCTGCTTATTTTAAATGCGAATTTTCATCCTTTGCAATCAATAAAGTAGTTGTTTTTTCTTGGCGCTGCCGCTGCTCGTACACCTCTGTCTATATTTTGTACATTAACTTATCATTCATATGTGGAATTTTTATTTTCGGATCATACGGTTCATTCCAGGTAAATAATTCAGCCAAAATATGTAGAGACTTAACAATATTGTCTCAAGAGCTCTATTGATTCATCCGCTAAACTGATCTAAGTGAAACTTTCAACAACACTAACAAAAGGCATATCAAAGAATCACTTCATTTGAATTTTCTATACAGCAATTTTAGCAAAACAGTAAAGTAGTCAAATAAAAAAATAGGCCAAACACAAACAAAATAATAACAAAAGGCTGGCTAATCTTGAAAGTGCACTTCAAATAGCATGCATCAGTTTAAGCGTCAGTGTTTTCAGTTGTCTTCAGCTATCTACCACCAAACACATCTGGTGCACTTTGTCTAATGTCGTGACGACTTATTTCATGTTATGAGAAAGGAAGAGAGGGAGAGAGGGAAGGAGAGCGGGGGAAGGAAGGAGGGGTGAGAGAGACCGGGACCCCGAAGTCTGATCATAGAGCACGTGCTTCGACGGAAAACGACCACATTATTAGACAAAGTTAGATTCATGAAACCAACGATGTCCTGCTTAAAGGGAATGTTTCACCTTTCTGAAAGTTGTCAAATATACGCTGGTTGTAGTGTACAATCTGAAGTAAGTGCTGCTGAAAAGGATGGTGATATTTTTTCACTCGAAAAGTCACTTAACTTTATACAAATTATGTTTTTAGATTTGGGCGAATTACGTCATTATTGAGCTATAGACCGCTGCTGATTGGTTGACAAAGTGGGATTGGCTGAAAAAGTGACTGTCAGCCAATCAGCGGCTGCACTAGCCTGGAGTCATTTTTCAAATGGTAAATTAAATTGCTTAAAAATGGTTAAGTATTTGGGAAAATGACCTTAGTAATTTAAACATTTAAATACCAGCCCAAGATAATGGCTATCTCAGTTTAAAACTAATACGAAGGTGAAATATTCCCTTTAAGGGAGTCAAATCACTGAAATATGACTATCACGCTGAATAGCTAGATGGGTTTGCGTTAATGCGTTGGTCTGCAGAGAGTTTTCTCTCATGATACAGTGGAGAAAAGCAATAGAGCTGCTGAACCGTGACCAAACAAAACTCATATGATCTCTTGGCAAGTGGTTTCACAAGAGATTGATCGTGATAGCCTTTTTATTATCCGTGTATGTAAATGCACATTGGGCGTTAACATCCTCAATATTGAACAGTTAAACAAATACAATGTAATCATTCTTACTAAATATTTTTGAGAGAAAAAATATTTCCTGAATCAGCACCGATGATGTGAGAAAGTCACCACATCACACATCAGACTCGATGATTAACGGTGACTATATTCCACGTGTCTCGGCTATCGCTGCAGCGGCTATGATTTACTATATTCCACGTGTTTCGGCTGTCGCTGCGGCGGCTGTGATTGACTATATTCCACGTGTCTCGCCTATCGCTGCGACGGCTGTGATTGACTATATTCCACGTGTCTCGGCTATCGCTGCAGCGGCTATGATTGACTATATTCCACGTGTCTCGGCTATCGCAGCGGCGGCTGTGATTGACTATATTCCACGTGTCTCGGCTATCGCTACGGCGGCTGTGATTGACTATATTCCACGTGTCTCGCCTATCGCTGCGACGGCTGTGATTGACTATATTCCACGTGTCTCGGCTATCGCTGCAGCGGCTATGATTGACTATATTCCACGTGTCTCGGCTATCGCAGCGGCGGCTGTGATTGACTATATTCCACGTGTCTCGGCTATCGCTGCGGCGGCTGTGATTGACTATATTCCACGTGTCTCGGCTATCGCTGCGGCGGCCGCCTAGTGCTGAGTTCGCCACCGGACCGGTCGTTACCGCAACTATGCGTATGACGCAGGCGATAGAGTGGCGCCATTACGGGGATGACTAATAGTCCCGATAGGCCGGCCGGAGCGCCGGACGGGGAGCAGGATGGCGCCGAGACGATGCCCCGGAGACCCTGCGCTTACTAGGGAGTAAACAACACAGCTGAGCCGTGTTCACGGTACCTGCGACCACTGCGACCGCTGCGTCCAGTTTAAGCTCCACCCCTGTGGTGTGACGTCACGAAGATTCCAGTGCCGTGAACACTTCTGCGACCGGTGGATTAGGTACTGGTATTAGGTATTGAAGGATTCGTAAATGATGGGTCACGCGCGCGGTGCCGCGAGGTCTGAAATACGAGTGAGAAATTTAGACTTAATAAAGTCAGTCTTAGCTGGAACATGAGTTATTAAGTTACCTTAGATAGATAGATAGTATATTTCATGATATTGCCTTTGAATCGGCTCATGTACATTTTCACACCATTACATCGACATTACCATTACACCATTACCAACATCATTACATATCTCCGAACGGGTACAGGCCAAGCTCGACCATGCGCTCCTGGTGGAGTCTGAAGTTTTTGATTTCTCCTATGTCTTTGGTGTTACAGCTGAGTCCCTGATGATTTGACCTCTCACTTTCCACATTCTCTTGACAAAAGTTTTCCTATCATAGACATATGAAGTTTCGGTGACAGATGTTTCTTGATCTAGCTTAAAAAGGAGTGCATTAGCCATTATATCTTTCGTATCTTGCTTATAGGGTCTGGCCAGGAAGGGATAGTCTTCCCTGATTTGGCTATAGTAGATGCAGTGTAGGAGAAAATGTGCCAGGTCTTCCTCTTCTAGTATGCATGCTGGGCATGTTGTTTATTGTCCTCTGTATCTGTTTTTATGGTTTAGATCAAGTGTGTTTGTCCTGGCTCTGAACATCAATTTTGATTCGTCACTGTTGTCAGACCAACTTTTTTGCTTTATTTCAGTTTTATACCTACTATACAATTTTAGAGTGGATCTGTTGGCAGCTGCTTCTCTCTAGACTTGGGTATCCCAGTCATTTACTGCCTTTTTCACATCAGTGAACTTCATTTATTTGAGCTTGCATATTGATATATTTGCCAGGTTCATGTATTCTTTCAACCGTTTCATCCATTTTGTGTCTTCATTCTGGAGTTGCTGGGAGAAAATGTGTTTGACCAATTAATTTGTATTTTCTTCTAGACAATGTTTAGCAAACATCAGTTTGTTTTTCATGTCCCTTGCCACACATGAAGATGCTCCTACTTCACCTCTTAAACTTTCGGTTGCTGTTGTGGGTGGGGCTATAATATACCTCTGGGCTCTGTATACCTTATTGTCTATTACTTGGAGTTTTTGCAGCTCTGCTTTGGAGTGGTGAATGACCTCGCTCCCATATAGAAACGTAGGCATTGCCAGTCCTTTCCAATACGTGTTCCCAATGAGTAATCTGTCACAGGCCCTAGATATCACTGAGTAGAGAATGTTTGACAAATTTTTAGCCTTCTTCAGTGATAATTTCTTTTGTTCTGTAAAGCACTCCTTCTTGTCTATGAGTGTTACTCCTAGATATTTGATTGACTCTACTACTTCTATGCCTTCAACCTTGGGAACATGTGTGTATATACTTAGCATGGCGCGGTCGCAAAGGATATCGACTATCACGCTCACACGAGCAATTCGATCATTTACTCGCCTCTCGAGAACCCCAAGCGCCTAGGGCACCACGCCCTACCATAGGACTTGATGCGTCTGAGGAGGACTGGAGGTTATTCACCTTCCAATGGAAGCGATACAAGCCCTCTGCAAGAATCACACCAACAACAGCAGCGGATCAGTTACTGTCCGCCTGCAGTCCGGAGCTGGAGCGACGGTTGTTCAACCTTCGGGGGACCAGTTTATCCACGATAGCATAAGATGAGCTGCTACAACTCATCTTCTGCAGAAGATGAGTTGTATACAACATGCAACCACGATAGCAGAAGATGAGCTGATCAAGGCGGTGGGGGTTCGTGGCCTCCATACAGCTGTCCATCGCCGCCAGTTCCACTCCATGCGTCAGGGAGAAGGCGAGGACCTGGTACAGTTCGTAGCGAGGCTGAGGGCAAAGGCCGCCCTATGCGACTTCAACGTCATGGCCCATCGTCCCCTGGCCGACAGCAGAGAGCCAGGTCCCCTCAGCTGTGAAGACGATGCACTGCAAACACAACTGGTTGTTGGATTGCACAATTCCGAGCACCAAAACCGCATTCTCGCAGCAGCTAATCAATGTCCGGACTTCGAAATGACATACCGGCGCCTGCAGGCACTGCAAACTGCTGAGGACAATGACAAACTCTGCAGGATAGTGCGTCGCGGGACACTCCGTCGGACAGTGCTACATCACAACTCCAGCCTGATGCCACGGCAGCTCATCGCTCGGCCTACCGACAGCAACGGTACCAGAGGACTGTCCAACAGACTGGTCCAAGTAGACCAGCGGGCATGACTGCCCTCTGTAGCTGGTGTGGCGAGCGACACAAAGTGTTCAATGTGCGATTCCAGGACAACGCCTGTCCTGCAAGAGGTTATACGTGTACGTGTACGTGTGGACACTGCCACAAACTAAATCATTTTTGTGGACACTGCCACAAACTAAATCAAAGAGTCGTCCCAGTAGAACTTCCTGTCCTCTTTTGTCTTTAAAAGATCCCTGAATGGTGCCATCACTTCGGACTGAGCGAAAGCGTATGCCACCTGGTTTACCAGCCCAAACCAGCTTCGGACTCCGGTTATGTTGGTCGGTGTTGGGCCAGCTTCGGACTCGGGTTATGTTGGTCGGTGTTGGGAAGTCTCGGATAACATCCAACAGCCGTGCTGTCGGTTTGTAGCCGCTTATGGTGACTGTAACCCGCGAAGTCGACTGTGTCCGCCCCGAATACGAACTTGGACGGGTTAAATACGACACCATTTTGCCGCACAGAGTTATGTAGCTCATGGTGTGCCAGAATGACTCTTCCAGTGTCTTGTCCCAGAGCAGAGAGTCGTCCACACATTTCTTCAGACGTTCCACTCCCTCAGTGATGTCATCCATGCGGCGAGTGTAGCCGTCTCCAGAGGCGTGAAAATCTTGAGGTGCCCGCTTGTAGAAGTATCTTCCAAACTCCGTGATGAATGTTGTGGCGTCTTGGGGTTCTTCTGCAAGTGGCAGGCTGTGATACCCGTTCCATGCGTTGAGCACAGTCTTTTTCGTCCCGGTGGGTACATCCGCCACTAGGTTGAATGGCGTCGGCGTGTGGTGTGTTTCTCGAAGCGTGGCCTTGTTGATGTTGGTCAGATCTACTGTTCGGCGTGCAGATCCGTCTTTCTTCGCGGTGACCACCATCTGAGAACTCGTGAACCTCCCCTGGACCCACCGTGTCCCGAATTTCCATTTAAAATGGTTGCCATCGACTACTTCGAGTTAGCTGGTAATCATTATATGGTGTACGTTGACCGCTACTCTGGCTGGATGCACATAAGCAAACAGACATATGGCAGTTTCGAACCACTGAAAGTTGAACTAAACAACTGCTTTCGCCATTGGGGAGTGCCGCAAGTGGTAGGAACTGATGGAGTACCGCCATTCAATGGTGATCCGTTCACGATATTCCTCAAGAAGTGGGGAATACAACATCGTCTTTCCTCGACACCCTAGCACCAGAGCAACGGCCGAGCAGAAGTGGCTGTTAAAACAGCGAAGCGCCTGCTTCAAGAAAATACCAGCAGATCCGGTCACCTAAACACTGGCCAGGTGACTCGAGCCCTGCTCCAGTACCACAATACACCTTGGCCGTGGCGTCGGTCACAGGAGAATCCCCGGCACGAATCATCTTCAGTCGAGATCTGCGAGACGGTCTACCGATCCCACGTCTCGCAAGGCCGGAGTGGGGGAGCTCAGGGACCTGTGTGAACGGGGTCATTCTCAGCTGCAGGTCGGAGTGGGGGGGGGGGGGAGCTCAGGGACCTGAGTGAACGGGGTCATTCTCAGCTGCAGGTCGGAGTGGGGGGGGGGGGAGCTCAGGGACCTGCGTGAACGGGGTCATTCTCAGCTGCAGGTCGGAGTGGGGGGGGGGAGCTCAGGGACCTGCGTGAACGGGGTCATTCTCAGCTGCAGGCCGGAGTGGGGGAGCTGAGGGACCTGTGTGAATGGGGTCATTCTCAGCTGCACGCCAAAGTAGTCGATAGGCGGCGCCTAGAGCCGCTCGAAGAAGGCGACACGGTGCTGGTCCAAAACCAATGGGGTCCAGCACCCAAGCGCTGGGAGAGAACGGGAAACGTAGTAGAGGAGTTGGCCAACCGGCAGTACAGCATACGTATGAACGAAAGTGGCCGTGTCACACTGCGAAACCGTCGCTTTCTGAAGAAGCTCCAGCCTCTCAATCCGGCTCGACCAGAGCTTCGAGTACCCGCGTCACAGCAGCAGCAGCCATCCGCGTCACAGCAGCAGCAGCCACCCGCCTCATAGCAGCAGCAGCCATCCGCCTCACAGCAGCGACCACTACAGTCCCGGTCCTTGGGTCCGGTCCGGCCGGAGCCTCATATGGCGGTCGGTATCAGGCGACAGCCACCACGCGCAGCGAAGTCCCCAAAGGGGGCATGAAGGATTCGTAAATGATGTGTCACACGCGCGGTGCCGCGAGGTCTGAAATATGAGTGGGAAATCCCTCCTTACAACAAAGTTGCAACAAAGGATCGGCGGCTGCTTATAGACGAGCTTGGAAATGCCGCAGTGCGCCTATTTGCATAGCATCCGTACTCTGCGACCGCTACAGTGGGCGAGAACGGACTTTTAGCGCGACACGGCGTGTCTGCTTCAATTTACGGCATCGGTTTGAATATGTAGCATATCAATCGACAGATGATGAATCAGGGAGATAAAAATATGGACTTTCTTTCAACTCGGCATTGACGGGGGGGCAATATCCCCTCCCCCTTCCTCGTTAACTCCGGAACCGATGATCGCAGCGAGACGCGCAAGGCGGCATTCGAAATCTCTCAGTGAGACGCACCTAAAGCCTACTCGAAATTGTGGAATCGAGGTCACATATTAGGTCAAAGTCGGGTGAAAGGTGAAAATCGAGGCATTTGAGTTTATGAGCTATACTTTCCATCCAAAGCCTTTGATTCCGACCATAATCACCCAAAGTGCTTCCAAAGGTATAATACACATCCCGCATGAGCTAAAGGGAGATTATTGGCAAAGGTCAAGGTCAAGGTCAGGTCACAAAATGTCACTATGCGCAGCAAATCTACGAAAGTCATGCGACACGTGCTTTATAGAATATTTTACACGTATAATTCGATATTGATAGTCATTTTACTATCTAACCTCATTTAAGTGAAGTTAGTGTCAAGCTCAGGTCAAAGTCACATAAGGTCAACATTTTCAAATGGATAAATATAAATACACAAGGCATGTTTCTCGACCAGTTTCTTTCCTTCTCAGAAATACAGTGCTGGCATTTATTTGTCTGTATCTGGTCAATAAAAGCCATAAACGCAGTTTAAGATATGACGTCATGAGTTACTCTTACTTAGGGAGCCATAATGCAGTCAAAAACAAATATATTCTTTGAAATTTGGTTTGTATATTGGACATATGTGGTTCTCCAACATATAATCCGGTTTTTGGAAGAGGTTTTAAAAGTTTGATTTTTAGGACATCTTTTTAAACACAAACGTTTTTTTTACATTTTTGGGGTCAAAAACAAAAGTTTCACAAATCCGAGATAGCCATTTTGTAACCCTTGTCATTTTTTATCTTTACTTTTTAATTGTATTTGTATATTTAAAAATGGCCTTTGTACGGCCGGTTAACTAGGGACAGCAGAGATCCGGGCAGTGCAATGGTGCAGAGTTAATAGTGATGTGCACTATAAAATAAACCCGAAAATAAAAAAGCGCAAATATGCGCAAGTTTTTTGTTTGTTTAGACACAAAGTGCAAACCCTAATGCGGCATACAAATGCTTTATCAAAGCGGAGAACCGCGGAATACAAATTGTAGGCTTAACTCAATTTTTGATTATGTTGGCCAGCTACGTCAAATAACATACCTCACTTAATGTTATAATATAAAATTGTTCATTCACATGAAAAAGTCATCTTTAGGTATTTCGGGCTGCTGATGATTTGTACTTTAAAGAAAAAATACCACAAATCCTCTGCGAAACTTTCTTCGCCTCTCAAATGAGTATATATCCAAGGCCATAGATACTAGGTACCATCGTCCGGCGATTTTAGCTAAGCGTGACGTCATAGAGGTTCGTATACGAATTATGGTAAAAATGAAATCGATGGCACGTGATTCAGCTTAACCATGTCCTCTAGGTGCAAATAAGCACGCCTTTCCAACTTGCTGTGATACCAACTGTGATGTGATTGCTGTGATCAACACATTAAATTCAGTTCAGGGGAATATAGTAAAACTAATACATATACGATGATGGGGATGATAACTATGATGATGGTGATAGGATGATGTGATGATTCATATTTAAGGGTCAACAAAAACACGATACAATGTAGATATATATTAACACGTATTTGATCAGAGACAAGCTCTTAATCTCAAGATCGCTTGTGCATGCCAGGGGTGAAACAAGGAGTGCATGGGCCATCGGGGCTTTGCCCCAAAAACGACTGAAATCGGCCGGAAGTCTAGCAAAGGTCGCTTTCATGGTTTTAGTCTAAATACCAGCAGTTTGGGGAGGAGTCTAAGAGCCGATGGTAATAATAAGTGCTTAAGGATGTCGTGTGCGTGCGTGCGCACACGTTCTTTGCGACGAGCCAGAGCATTACACAGATAGCGAATGTATGATCGAAAAATATTTGTCAGAAAACGTAAAAGCCGAGGAGCGTTCACCCAATCATCATCCAACATGACATTTCACCGCACACATATCACCAGCAGTGGCACCACAAGACCGAGTGCTCCTATCACCGCACACGTATCACCAGCAGTTTCACCACAAGATCCATCCAGTCACAGTGCAGACGGATTTCTGAGATTTGGCATCACTGCCGTGTGCTGCGACAATGGTATTTTAACTGATTTTGACTGAGCCGTCTCAAAGCGTTTTATAGTTTACCCTTGTTGAGGCATTTCAACCTAATGAAAAGACGTGCTGTTACCAGCTTTCTGGCCATCTTCGCGTTTAAGTTCGGTTCCTGGTGCAGAAGAGCTGTTATCAGCTGTCTTACGATCAGCCCGTCTGACAGCCTGCGCTGCATCCCATCACAGCACTGAACACAACATCGAATGTTTCCACCATGGCCATCCAGCGCTCAGATGGAACAAAAAAGGCATGCATGGGTGCATGTTGTTTACAACATGCACCCATGCATCTGGAACCAGTGAGGTCGTTTGCAGTTCAGAGGCTGGGTGACCTAGAGTCGGATCAATGTCTCGGCATTTGTAGGCGACATAGCCGGCTACAAATGCCAGAGACTCGATCGGGGGGGTTGTGCAAGGTCCTGTTATCTGCTGTTGAATTCGCCGGTTGCCCTGCGTTTGTGCTCACAGGACCAGGGTGGACTGGAAGAGGACCTGCCGTTATAGCATGTGACTCTTCAACCTCTGCTTGTTCCATGGCTGCATCCAGCTGGCCCGCGTCCTCCACCTGAAATATGCACCAGAAATGTTGCTTGTTTGATGTCACCAAGATGATAAACAGAAGTGCAATCATGCAATAATTGATGCCGTGCAATAATTTATTACGAAGTGATTGTTGCCCGGCCAGACCAAACTGTAGTCATGGGTTAATGTCTCCGGGTAAAACGAGTAGTTCTTAACTTTAAAAATGAGTACTCTGGAAATGAAGGCACCCTTAGGCAGTGGCGGCAGAAGGTATTTTCGGATGGGTGACAAGGAAACTCAGGGATTGCAGCTGAGTAAGTGTGGATAAAAATAAGCGAAAAGCTTAAGTCATGGTAGGTGCCAGACATTGTCAATCAGAGCTTGACCAGGTTTCATGAAAACATTAACTTCCAAGAAAGGTGTGAAACAATTAATTAGGAAACAGTAAGGGTAAAATGGAAAGGGTATATAGGGTAGGTATAGCTAAAAGGGAAAGAGTAATTAGGACAAGGTATCAATGTCATTTAGTTTTAGTGACAGTGTCATTTAGTGACACAGTTGGGTCATGTTGCTTATGGGGCGACGTGACTCGACGAGACCAATACAGTGGTGTCATCTGCACACCCATCTTTATTCTATCAATTGTTATTCACAAAAAGTGCTGATGACCTCAGATGACCTTAGACTGAGCAACAATTGCACCTGGGTTATGAAGAATGAGCTAAAATAGCACGATTCTGAAAGAATTGGCCAGATCCAATGCATATTCTCTGAATAGGAAGCAACAATTGCACCTGGGTTATGAAGAATGAGCTAAAATAACACGATTCTGAAACAATTAGTCACATCCAACGCATATTCTCTGAATAGGAAGCATTTGTATATTTTCCCATTCACTTATAATGGGGAGGTCAGGAAATTGGCCTGACTATAGGTCACTGATACAACAAATCCGAGATGAACGAATTGTAGGTACTTATGATCTTATGAAATCCTGCAAATTTCAAATCTCTCGGACAAAGACTGTGGCATAGGCACGACCACACACATTTTTGGAGGTAAGGTCACTTGAGGTGACCTGGTGACCTGACCTGAGAATACCTGACGTCAAAACTTTCACAAAATGTGGACAAGTGATGCCCAAATAGCTGTACCAAATTTGGCGGCGCTGCCAGCCGCCGTTTTCCCGCTATTCCCGTAAAACCGCAGGGGTGGGGGTCAAAATGACCCCCCACCCGTGGCGAGGGTTAAATGATGGGGGAAAAATATGTTTGCCCCCCAAGGGAGACAAGGGAGAGACTGTCCCTTCTAACCCCCCCCCCCCCCCCGTGGCGCCGCCCCTGATCCAAAAATATATTTTATAGCTACAAGGCAACAGCGGCAGGGTAGATTTCCCTCATTGAAGTGATGTGCTGCGGCACAATATAAGCTGCTGGTATGCACTGCAGATGGGTAGGTATTCCAGGACCTAATTACATGCAAACTCACGGAAATGAATAAATTATCCCCCTCCCCCTGAAAAGGATAAGAATTACATGTAATTTGACTCAGGTTATTAATAGAGTGGAGGTAATGATCAACGTTTGCTATGTTACGTTAGGCGTATTGGCACATAAGTAAATGTTAGGTTGACGTATGCAGCAATAAGACAGTGAAAGTAAATACAATGATGATGCTGGTGACAATGTGACAACGACAATGAGTGTGAGGTTCGGCATTGAAGTGTGTGACCAAACCTTATGTCATACGCTGATGCAATTAAACGCCTATTTGGTGCCTGTTATTGGGAAGTGCAACATACATTGTGTCGCGAGTTATTCTGCGATATATTCCTAGCATGTTGACCTCGACTGTCAATATATTTCTTATTGATAGTATTATTTCCACTATATAATGCGCATCATTTTCAAACATTTAAATATAAGAATGTAACTTACCTCGAGGAAAACTGCATAGTAGGCTCGCTCCGTCAACGAGGAACATCATACGGGATATACCCATGGATCGCTTTAGCAGGCAAGTTGATGTGAAGTCACTCTTTAAAATGATTTTCATAAACGGTTGCATATTTAAATTTAAAGTATTCTTCTCTGGCACAAACGCGAATCCACTCTGCCCTAGTCTTCTGGTCTTCAGGATAATTCAATTCTTCGGATTCGGATTCTTGGTGCTTGAAGTGCACCGCGCCACAGCACATTTCGGCATGATTGTCAATGCAAAAAAAGTACATTAAGCTGTCATTAACTATCAGACAAGACAACTGTCAGACAAGCACAAACTGCCATCTTGGAATCACATTTTTAAGCAGCCAACGAAGCCTTCTCTGCGTGAGCAGCCGTTCCGTGCGCTTTAATTGCCGCAGCCGTCACAGCCCTACGTGGCGCCATCCCATTGGCCAAAGGTTGTGACGTCATCAAGGTTCACCGAGCCTATGGCCGCTGAAGGGATGACACCCCCCTGTATATATATCCATGCGATAAGAATGAGGCTCGCCATAGAAATATCGGCGGCTTAACCTTATTTGTAACAGGCTCCTGGCTACCCCTATTTGTAACAGGGGGGGGGGCGGATTCCGCCCCCCCCCCGGAGATCTCGAGATCTACCCGTCCTATTTTCAAAAATGAAACGGTGTTTGGTTCCCCTCAACACGATCTACATTTATAAATAATAATAACAATATCAATTTTGGATAGGGGGCAACAGGGGGGCAAAAACGACAAATTTTAGTGGTATTTTTGATTCAACATAGCTTTCATGTTTATCGACCGATTTTAACACAAATAATTGGAATCGATAGAGATTGAATCGGAAATTGATATATGATGGTAACGTTTGAAAATTCAAAAATCATAGGCGTGTGCAGGTCACTCAATATGGGGGTGAAGTAAATGCGTAATAAAACCATTTTTTGATGTTGTTTTTTTGATAAATGAAATGGTATGTGATTGAGACATTAGAAAAAACAGTTATAAATCATATTTTTTTGCCATAGACGGTACCAGGTTAGTGGAAAAGGGGGGTAAAATTGGGAAAAATATTAACCGCAGACAAGTTGCTACCCAGCACTATAAATATGTTAATGATCATAGATAGTTACTTTTTGCATGTTGTACTTCATCATAGGCGTATCCAGGATCCAAACTAGGGCGGCGCAAGACCTTTTGATAAGTATATTATCCGCTATTATGATACTAACTAGTCAACAGTGACTATTTCACTTACAACTTCAATTAACATTGCTTACCCCCCTTTTTACCCTACCTGGACTCGCCTATTATCTTATAATCGTTCGTAGAGTAGCCTGTGGTGCGTGTTTCATCCTAAAACTGCAGTATGTTATGTCATTGTACGCCCATGCCTCCTAGTTTCCTTGCAATAATATGACCCCCTTTCTTCCATTCCTGAGCGCGCCTCTGCAAAAAAATGACTTTATTCCCTTTTCTGGTCTCATATGTGCATTATTATAAGCTAAACGTATATTGCGCCGTTATCGCTGGCATATTGTCATCACCATGCCAGTCACCCCCCTTTTCATGTTCCTGAACACGCCCCTGAAACTCTATATGTAATAAATTATGCAAATAATGGAAGCAGAAGCTATCTTTTACATCTTGATAGCTATAATGCCCCTTACATTGCTCTATTGGCTTCCCGCCAAGCATTGAATACTTCCTGGAAACCCCCCCTTTTCAAGCCCCTGAAACCGCCTCTGCCATGCAATTTTGTATGATATTTCATTAACATCATCTAATTTGCACTTGTTGCAATCACGGTAAGCCGATGTAACTCCTTCATACTTGATGCAGTTAGGAAGAAACCGTGAAGATCGCATTTCCGTATTTTCGCCAAATGTCGCCTCCGAGCCCACCCAAAACTGTGCCCTGTAACCGCCTCTGTTCAAGTTAAGAACTCAAAATTTTGACTCCAAATGCGGAGTTCAATTCTATGAAAAGTCCCAAAATTTCATGGGCCTGCTCCCAGCCGTTCTGGAGATATCTGCGAAAAACATGAGGGGGGGCGGAATCCGCCCCCCCCCCCCCCTGTTACAAATAGGGTTAAAGGGATATTGCGACCCCGCGGGCCAATATGGAGTTTTTGGTATGTATCGGTCGATTAAGCGTGTCCGATTTCACCTGCAAAATTGGGGTCCCGAAACTCCCCCCATTAGATAAAAAAATACATTTGCACCACTCATGCTTGGCACACATTCCTAAAATTGGAGTCGCCTCATCACTGTTTAGAATCACTTCTTTGCGGACTATTATTTTCTTTTCAATGTTGCAAACTCAACATCACCATTCCATCAGATAACTTTAAAATTAAAAAGCGTATGCATTTAATTATATTTCCAACAACCTTAGCCTCTTCCATAATAAAACAGCAAGAATTGCTATGGCTCGACTTTGGGACAGTAGGAGATTTGTGACCTATACCTTATAACAATACAGACATACTTTTCAAGGTCAAGTCTCGGCGAATTCGGATGTTTCGGCTTTGGGCGGGCGCCAATTCCACAGCCAAACTGGATGAGAGCGGCCATCATGAATCTTGTACTGAGCACAGCTGGGACCAACGTTTTGGAGTCAGAAATAAATACAAAATGCTTTGCCGATACACTGCTGGACACTGCTTTAGGTGCTGCAGGAGCAAGTTTGAGCTTGAGCATACATGATTGCTGATCCCCACCATTCATTTAAAGGGAATAGTTCACCTTTAACATGGAGTTTTGGACTGAGATAGCAGATTTGTAGAGCAGATCTAAAAATGGGTTGTGGTGAAAGCATTACCCCCCTACGTTAAGTAATTTCGATACAGGACTAGTGGGCCCGGTTTCATTTCCGCTGTTCCGGGCCACGATCAGGAATTTCGCTCGCCGCTCGCCGCCGCCGGCTCGCCGCCGGAGGCAGGTACACTCTCTAGCACGTAGTCTCTGGTCACGACGCCTCGTTAATAACTGCTCAGCCGCCCGGGCGGCGCGGGGGCCCCTTGTCAGAGACTGTACTTGGCGTCAGGCGGAGCGGGGAGCCGTAACGCCAGCTGCTACCGTACGATTTCTCGTGAAATAGAAAGAGAAACTTACTTCTTTCTCCACATATATCCATCAGTTGTCCAAACCAAAGTCATATTCGTAGTTTTGAGCTCAAGATGCACCGCATGGTTGAACTTCAAGACAAGTTTCAAGGTGACCTATTCCCTTTAAGTTGCTTTTAGAAAATCGATGCTATACTTTCATTCTATGGTCATTTTGCTTGACAATGAGCCGTATAAATAGTCATTTTTTCTATTTTATTTGTCGCTTCATGTCGCGCTAGCAAGCCGTTCTTGCCCACTGTGCGCTGCGGCTGCGATTTCGGGGAACTATCAAAGCGTTCAAAGTTGTAGCATTCAATGGTTGTCCCATCCAAAACCGCAGCCAACAGCGCTTGCGACATCCAAAATTTGCCCGGGTAGGGGACATCTTCATCAGCCAAACTCGCCGCATCCAAAATGGTACTCGCCGTATCCAAAACCGTGGCATACAGCCACATCCAAACAGACTTGTCAATGATTCAATGTGAATCGACTACTTTTGATTGAATCATTCTTACTTCAAATGAATGACTCATGAATCGATTCACCTCATGCGCAAACCTGTTGTGAGTCACTGATTGAATCATTCATACAGATAAAATAGGCTGATTGAATCATTCATTGCTCCAAGAATCATTCTTTTTTGGTCGAACAGCATAAAATGTCCACAAAATATGCCAGCGGCCCAGCATTCATCTGTGCCCTGTGGACAAACCAGGCACTTAATGGCCAATTATATAAGCTCTGTGTCCTGAGCTGTAGCATGTAATTAATCTATGTGTAAAGAAAGCGAGGCTTTGTGTCCAACTCCAGTGGGCACAAAGCCACTGTTCTATCAGCCCTAACTAGGTGAATACCTTGGAACTGGTAGGGTTAGGGGTAGGTACCTAAATACTTAACAAATGTAACTAACTCATACTTTGGTTCATAAACCACACAGTACACGCACACCTTTTCACACGAAAAATTATCAAAAGGTACCCACCTTTTCCTAATTTCTAGGCTATACCATATCAAAAACTAAATCATAAACAAACATTTGCATGACCTCCGCATGTCCTAAATACCACTGTCGCATCGGCGCCGCTTTATTCCACATCATGCTTTATAAAAAATAATACCTAATGCAAGATCAAAATAAATGTTCTATTCGCTTAAAAAGTGAAATGTAAAGTCATTAATGCTTTTGGAACTTGGAATTTGCAATTATAATAAATATTATAAATATTATTTTATAATAAAAATAAACAATACGCGTGTCCAATTGGCTCACATTCACATTCACATTCGGAAATACATTCGCGGACTATTTGGATTGGCTTCAAAATTGGTGCACAGATAGATCACGACCTAGTAATCTTTCTGGTAAAATATTAGAGTCGCACATTTAAAATCAAAGGAGTTAGAGCAGGTCATATGTTTAAGGTCAAACAGCAGACTATTCTGATGTGCATGAAAATTGGCACACAGGTAGAGAGCATGACCTCCCTATCACGCTCACAAAATCTTAGAGTCGCACATCCAAAATCAAAGGAGTTAGACAAAGGAGTCGACACTTCCCTTTAATGTTGAGTGATTGAATCAAGATTGAATCATTCATTATGGTAATGTTGAGTGATTGAATCATGATTGAATCATTCATTATGGTAATGTTGAGTGATTGAATCATGATTGAATCATTCATTATGGTAATGTTGAGTGATTGAATCATGATTGAATCATTCATTATGGTCCGTGAATCACTGTGAATCGACTCATGACAAATATGAATCATTGACAAGTCTGCATCCAAAACCGTGGCAGTCAAGCTTGCGACATACAAAACTGTCTGGCGCGGTCATATTTGGAACTACTAGTTGCAGTGAAACCCGCTAGATGGAGGGAGTAGCGTGGTGATGATTTAGTCACTCTGGCACGCAAGTCGGCTACAGTGGAATATGTTTATGCGAATGGACATCTGACACCACACTTGACCCGGCGTCGCCTCGCATCGGCCGGCAGCTGTCGGGGGGGGGGAGGGGGGGGGGGGGGGAGCGGTGCAGACTGACGGAGTGGGGAGCGTCACATCGCGACCGTGGGAAAGCTAATGGTAAAACTAAAGCTAAGTTGTATGCTGCGTTGACCACTACGACACTTGTTGCTAAGGCCAAGCAAATTCGCTCACGACGAGGATGGGCGTTAGCTGCCACGTTTCGATATGAGATTGCCGGCCCATTCCGGTAAACCTCATGGTACTAGCTTATGTGTGCGTTGGGAACCATGCATGTACAGTCTGTCTAATCAGTATCTTCCCTTACCATGTTTCTCAAACTCATCTAATTTCACCTCTGTGTACATTAAGGACTGATTTATGGGAACATGTGGCACCTACCTAGGTACGTGCCACATGTTCCCTTAATTCAGTCCTTCATGTACACAGAAATGAAATTAGATGAGTTTTAGAAACATGGTACGGGAAAGATACTTATTAGACCGACTGTACATACAGGGTGTCCGAGAAAAAAAAAACATACTCTGTATTTTAGCTCGTGCTTCAATATGCACGTACCAATTTGTTTAAACTTGACATGATTATAGCTTGGAACGTGGCAAAACCGATTAACACAGAAACAAGTCTTTTGAGATGTTTTTTTTTAATATTGAAAAGGCGTTTTGTGTGGAAGCCTACATTCCAGGGTGTGTTCCAGGGTGTCTGGAAAAAGATACTGTAATTTTCCGTAATAGTTCCGGTTATAAACAAACAATATTAAAAAAAAATCGAGTATCGTTATATTCACCAGTTCATGGCGAAACAGATAATGCATGACATTTGTACAGAGACTGTATACCCTCTGTCAGTCACCTCACAGTGCAGCCTCCTACAGAAGATGCTCGATGTGCGCCTCCTTCCGGCGGATCAGCTGAGGCAGTCGCACAGTCTGCAGATGATCGACAGCTTTGTCAATCATCGCTGAGGGCATGCGGCCGACTTCTGCGATGGTGCGCGCTTCAGGTCTTCCGTTGTTCTGGGTTTTTCTTTGTAAACACGGTCTCCCCACAGAAAGACATCCAATGGACTGAGGTCCGTGCAATAGGGTTCCCACGCCACCTCCGCCTTGAGGCTGACAGAGGCAGTGTCTGTACAAATGTCGTGGCTTATCTGTTTTGCCATGAACTGGCGAATATAACCATACTCAAATTTGTTTTATATTGTTTGTTTATAACCGAGGTTATTACGGAAAATCACAGTATCTTTTTTCCGGACACCCTGGAACACACCCTGGAATGTAAGCTTCCACACAACACGCCTTTTCAATATTACAAAATATCTCAAAGGACTTATTGCTGTGTTCATCGGTTTTGCCACGTTCCCAGCTATAATCATGAAAAGTTTTAAAAAAATTGGCACGTGCATATTGAAGCACGAGCTAAAATCCAGAGTATGTTTTTTTCCGGACACCAGGGCAATAGAACACTGGGTACTCCAAAGTTTTTTTATAGTATATACTAAAAATATACTATAAAAACTAGAAAACATACCAACAAAAGAAGGTCACTACCAGATTTGGAATAATATACCAAATATGGATGCACGACATTCGCGGCAAGTATGGCGTTCGTGTTTCAATCAAGAATAATACAGATTTGTACAGCCTTTGCATTCACTCCCGTGCAGTGGCATTCTTCGTCACGGACGGCAGGGTATTTATTTGTCCGCGTCTCGCTTTATGTTCCAGTTTCTGGTTAGTTAGTGGAATGTATTTATAATTGAATTATTTAATTTTTGTCAGTTCTGTGAGCAGTCATTATCGTGTACAGCCTTGGAATTTGTGCCATTTTCTGGACTTTTTGGGGTCAAAAGAATTTTGCTCTCTTCATATTCAATATTTCATATCAGGCCGCTCAATATTGTTTTCCCCGCAAGTTTGGTAAGACTTCGCTCGGCCTTCGGCCTCGCTCGTAATATACATCCTTGACACCTAACTGGCTGAATTTGGCGACACTGTGTTGATATAATTTTGCATGTACTCATTGGTTATTTGCAGAACTTTGTACATACAAGTTATTGGTTCATGTCGTATTCTTCTGCATCTGGCTGTTGCGCTGAAGCGGCAGAGCCTGGGCAGCTCAGCGGCGACTGCTGTGTGTTGAATAGTGCAAGTCTGATCGGGTCTGGTGCCGTTGTACTGTGACTGGCGCATGTGATGCCTTCTGCATTTATATTGTTGCTAAGCGTGGCGTTGGTCCAGTCCCTGGGGTGCTTGACAAGGGATTAACTTGGTATGTATCTTAGGATGAGCAGTAATCGGCTCAGCAGTAGCAGAAGAGGGCTCCTGTAGTCGGCTATCTGGGGCTTCCCCGGCACAAGCGTTGATGTCGTGCAGTTTGTTTTCACATTCTGTTGTGTATTTTTCTTGGTGTGAAACATGTGT
>JAXIVJ010002425.1:80000-95000 GCA_036785665.1 Chirona hameri
TTCCCCTGCCACGTCGTATTTATCATATTCCAATCTGGATTTTAATAGTAATTACATGCAAACAAGAATCAGCTTCAGCCATACAAAATTGTGGAGGGGGGAGAGGGGTCGGCCGCCATAAAAAGTGGGGGTGCGACGCCCCCGATTAGCGGGAAGCTCATGGCTTTATTCATAATGTTTTTGCGCAATTATATAATTTTAACAGTTTTTTCGCCCGCTTATATTGCGCACATTCAGTCCCGAACGCCAGTATTAAAAACTCGAATTTTATATTTTGTACTTGAACTATGTATAGCCGTTTTATACCAAACTTCAGTTTTTTAAACTGAAGTTTAGCTTTTTTAAATAGAATTTCAGCTTTTCAAAATTGAAGTTTATCTTTTTTTTATCGAACTTCAGCTTTTTTAAATTGAACTTAAAAAGTAGTATGGTTTAGTATGTTGGTGAAACGTAACATGTGCCAAATAGCGAGGCATTGTATTTCACCAGTGAAGTTGAGTGTTACAATATTGTTTTGCTACGTATCAATAATGTCGAAGTCCCGTATGTTTGAGATGCTTATGCGCAATTTGTAGTGTAGATAGAAACCGCGCGTACACGGGACTTTATATTATCTAGGCATGAAGGAATTATCTCTTCGGAACTTGAGACAATTTTATGGGCCAAATTATGGCGCTTGTTTGCTTTCTAACCTCCCATATTAATATCCTCTACAGGTTTAAAAGTCCCAGCCTTTGGACGTCAAAGTCCCGTATAAACTACGCTAGGCTACGTTCGCGAACGGAATAGGAATTAACCCTGGAGGTCCTGAGGGGGGGGGGGCGTTTTTTCGCCCCCCCCCCCCCTTTGGTTTTCCGACATATTCAGAAAGCGCATAGATATTGACTTGAAACTTTCAGCAATTTTAAATGAATAGCTGGGCCACGTTTTGGCAAAACATTGGGTCCCGGCCAGGTCAGGTCAGGTCACCAGGTCAGGTCACCAGGTCAGGTCACCAGGTCAGGTCACCAGGTCAGGTCAAATGATATGACTGAGTGGCGAGTGCCTCCACCGGCAGCCGCCCCCTCGCGTTGCTCCTCAGTTTTCTAGTGATTTCGCGTGGTTTTAAGTTTTGGCCAACTGTTTTTTTTTTGTCTCGTTTTTGTATTTGTCTCGTTTGAGCAAGTAGTGTTTTCTGACTGCCAGAAGTGCTTTTCGTGCCTCTTTTCTTTCGTGTTCTATATTTTTATCCTCGCTTAGTATTTTACATTTTGGCCATGAGCCTCGCTCGCCGAAACACTATTCTACCGTTCCCGGAAGAATCTACCACCGTGGTCTCAACCAATCACAAGGCCGGGCACTCCCCTACCGTCTCCAGCCTACCGTCGGCGTCGACAGCAGCCCGCGCTCCGGACCGGGGAACTACACGGCCGACCCTCCGCCACCCGAGCCATCCATCACTCGCCACCCGGTGCCCACCCGGGCAGGGCAGTAAGGCGGCACCGCAAGGGGAGAAGAGCCGGCCACCGCGTTCAGGCACGTCGTCGTCACGCCATCGACGATGAACATCAACGACGCCTGAACCACGGCCGCGCTCTGATCCCCTGGTGCCTGGCTGCCTGGATTTGAACCGACCTAATAACGAACGCCGATCAAACCACATTCGCAAACTTCAACCTCGAACTCTCACCAACATTCCTCGTATGATCGAAACTGTCATCACATCCAACTGTCATCACATACAACCGTGTAGTGACTAACCAACCAGAATCCCTGAATCCGCCTCTGGAACAGGGATCATCAGTCAGCCATGGACGCGCCCCACCGGTACGGGGCGAGGAGTGGGGCACCAGTACGGGGCGCGATACGGTGCCCGGTCAGGACGAGGGCCCGCTCTATGCAAATTATTGATACGGACCCGTTACTGGTAGGGGCCCGATCAAGACAGGGCCCCGGTGCTGGCAGAGGCGTGATATGGGGCCCAGTCAGGTCAAGGGCCCCGTCACAGCAGAGCCCGGTCCTTGCACATTATTGATACGGGTCCGTTATTGGTCAGGCCCGAGCGAGGCAGGGACCCGGTGCTGGCAAAGGCGTAATATGGGGCCCGGTCAGGACGAGAACCCGGTCACAACTGGGTCCGGTCCTAAAGCTAGTGGCTAGAGCAAACATGAACTAAATCTATCCATTTACAACTAAGAAATATGCGTTTTTGTGTTTTCCCCAAAGGATTACATTGAAAAGGTCACGATTATAACTTAACCTTATGTCACCGATATAGAAAATCCGAGATAAACGAATTGTAGTCCCTAATCACCTCATGACGTGCCATGAGTTTGATGTCGCTCGATTAATCACTGTGCCGGTGGTGCTACCTAGAAGTTGTTTGGCGGTCAAGTTCATATATTGGTGAACCATTCCACGTTGTAGGTTTAGTGTTTGATCCGTTTCCAAAAACACCGTCAAGATGAGTACATAGAGGCATACACATACATCGGTCAAGGACGCTAGTACAGATGTCTAAATCAGACGCTAAATGTTAATACAGATGCAAATACAAATGCTAAACCATCTTTGCGCTAAAGATGAGATGTCAAATCACCGATGATTTGGTATAGCGGCGAGAAGATCTGGTATCGTACGAGCAGTGGAGGCGGCTGCCGGCAGGTTGTTCCAGGACTGAGATGCACGGTATGAGAAAGTACTGCGAGCCAAGGAAAGCCGAAACGAAGGAAGCTGTAACTCGCCACTGGCTGTTGCGCTAGTAACTCGCTGCGACACGGCCGAACGTCGGACAAATAACGACTGGACAGCTTCCGGAGTGTTTGCATCATTCAAAGCCTTGAAGACTTTGATGCAGTCACGATGTTTGACCAGGTCGTCAATTTTGCGCCAGCCAAGTTGATCTAAAATAGGTGAGATGTGGTCAAATTTTCGAGCACCTGTCACTATCCGAGCCGCAAAATTTATTAGTTTTTGAATTATGTGCAAGTGACAGGCTGCAGCTCCACCCCAGATTGAGAGACAGTAGATGATGTGGGGAAACACGTGAGCATGAATTCGGATCTTGGCGGGCCTCTGATGTGAGGTGGTGACGAATTTTGTAAAGTGAAAGAAGAATGGAGTTGCACTTTTTGACAACATTTGATATATGCGCCTCCCAGGCTAATTTATTGTCAAAAACCATTCCGAGCATCTTCACGGAGGGGGGGGGGGGGGCAGGGGCGGCGCTGGGTCCTTGAGACAGCAGGACCCAGCGCCGCGTTGACGCGCTGGATCCTGACTGGTAGGCAAGGCAGCAGTGGTGGCGCCAGGGGTCAAACGTAGGTGAGGCAGTCAGGGGTGCCCTGTCTCGTGATTTTTTTTTTAAAAGTAGGTTTTCAAATATATGCAGATCACCACGAGTAATACTTCACCGCTACAAACAGTCTGTGTATATGCTGTCATCCGCTTGGAATTGATTTGAAAATAGGCAAGAATTATCACGGAGATGTGCACGTAAGGCTTTCGATTCGACGCTTAATTCTGCAGGTTGACAATAAGTGTGCGACTGCAATCAGAGCCTACACATCAAATCATTAATTATATGCGAAGAACACGGCTAAGAAAAATGAATCGAAATATAATGTCCTATTTGTAATATATGTCTGGACGACCCGCCGCTCTCCTGGCAGTAATATGTAACTATTACATAATTTAATGATATTTACCATTAATTTTGTTGTTGTTGTTGTAGCTATTAAAAAAAGTTCCCAAATTCAAAATATCCCGAAACATTTTCATCACGGCGCCTGTCACAAAGGTCCTTTGCTGCTGCCTCGTTGACGCCGCATCGAATTTCTCCGGAACGGAAGCGCCTGGCGAAAACTCAGCTCGATCTTGGTTCGTGCTGTTTGCTTGTTACGCTGAGATACCGCCAAAGGTCTGGTCTGGAGAAGTGGTAGAAAACATTATTTTCGAAATAATAATTGAACCCCTATGTGGCAAGCTACTACGAGTCTAAAATAATCATTGGTATTGCAGTCATATTTATTTTATGAAGTTATTGCGCTTAAAAAGGTGTGATTTTTCGATTTTCTAGTTGATTTGCCTACCTTACAAGGGATTTTCTACTGCAGGACGCAATAGATTTGTACACAGACTGGTCGAGAATCTAGTAGGACGAGGTAGGCAAACTTATGCAAGGTTTTTATTACATTTGCATTTAATTTATGGTTTCGAAGGAAATTTTCTTGGAAAATTTAGCAAATTTGCTCCAAGATAGCCCGATTACGATTGCAGAAAACCATATAAATCAATAAGGAAAACAAATCATACCCAGATCAATGCATACCCAGCTAAAACACGAAGGAAATATACGGGCTCCTACGGTTCTCATGGCCCAGAAGAAGCGAACATTTCCTCCCGCCAGCAGGCAAGGCTACCACCAGCCAGCGCGCACAGCCCGGCGCAGCCGGGCGGTCGGCTGAGACCCCCGCGGGCGGCGGCGGCGGCACTGACACTGCCGGGTTCCACTGTACACCACTCCACTGTGTCCGAGTGACGTCACTCAACTAACGTTTCGTCGCACCACCGGCTATGGTGAGAAATCTACCGGGCGGTATTTGAACCAATAGTTCCCGGAAGGTAGATGTCCTCGGTGTTCTATTTTTGGAGGTCGCAAGCTTGGCTGCCACTACTTTGAATTTGGCTGGATACCAGGATTTTGGCTGCTGGTAGCTTGGATGATGACGATGCCCCCTACCCGGGCGAAATGTGGATGTCGCAAGCGTTGGATGTTGTTGTTTTGGATGGTACAAGCATTGAATACTACAACTTTGAACGCTTCCATATGCACCCGCGATTTCACAGACGCAGTGGTCGCAGAGATATGACGTCACACTCTTCTCCATCCTCGCATTCCATGCCCTCAGCCCGGCCGGTGCTCGACGCTGATTGGTCTGATCGCAGCTGGTCGCAGTGGTCGCAGTGGTCGCAGGTACCGTGAACACGGCTCTGGTCAGTGGTCAGGCGTTATCGAAGTTTTTCATCTGTCAAACGTTGTACGTCTTACAAGTAAATATAAATGTTTAATCGTATTTTGTTAACTAATCTCCATGCGTTTATTGTAATGCTTGTTTCTGTTCCTTCCTCGACATGTTTGTTTCAACATTTGTGATATTCTTTAAAATCCAAACGTTTGCGATATTTGAGGAGAAATAATTAGCTGCTACATGGACCTATATTTTCATGAATAACGAAGAATTTATGCGTTAATTTCACTTTTTTGCTATATTTTCGTGGGTGGTGCAGCACATTTTCCTTCTGAATGTGCAGCCTCTGCTTCTATGGTAGCGAGCTGTCTGAATGCGTGGCACATTATCCAGTCCCCAGCAGACCACTGTCCGACCAAGCACTATGTGGCCGGAGAAGACACGGATCGGACCGGAAGGTAAATTTGTCCTGAGTGCGGCCTTTCTGATATTGCTCAACATCGTATATGTGTTTGAAGTTGGTGGAGTTATAATGGGATTTTGCAACGAGAGTTTGTGTATGCATGCCACCTTGTTACAGACCATAGTAAACTCACTAACATGGACACTCGATTGAAAATTATCACGCGGCTTCGATTTATTGTAGATATCAGGCAGTATCTAAATCGAATCGGAACTTCTGATACTTTATGTGGCATTTTGCAGTCATCGGATACATTTAAATGTGCCATAAATTGCAATGCTACATGTTGTTGTAGTGACCAAAAGTGCTGGGTGTTTAGAAGACATGTGCCTGGATCCCGGATCCAGCTGAGATCCGGATCTCCGTGTCCTGTGTCCCGGGATCCACATGGGACACCAGATCCAGGTACGCAATAAGCCGAGGGATCCACAAAGATCTCAGATCTTGATATATTGTATGCCGTGGGATCTACAATTTACGCCGAGGGATCCAGGAGGATCCCATATCTTCATGCATTTTATGCCGAGAGATCCACTGGGATCCCAGATCCAACTTCCGGATCCAGGCACATGTCTGGACCAAGGTTACTTTACTAATAAGGTTTACACACGAGAGAGAAACGACTCGCGGAGTGACACCAGAGCATTTGGCATAAATATTTTGCAATATTGTAGGCCCAGACATGTGCCTGGATCCCGGGATCCAGCTGATATCCGGATATCTGTGTCCTGTGTCTCGCGATCCACATGGCACACCAGATCCAGGTACACAATAAGCCCAAGGGATCCACAAAGATCCCAGATCCAGATATATTTTATGCCGTGGATCTACAATTTACGCCGAGGGATCCAGGAGGATCCCAGATATGCATTCATTTTATGCCGAGGGATCCACTGGGATCCCAGTTCCAACTTCGGGATCCAGGCACAAGTCTGGTGTTTAGCAACTATAACGACCACGAATGCAACGCGCATTACACACAAATTGGACCATTTTCTTTGGTTACACATGACAGTTAAAGGGACACTGCCACTCGAATGTAAAATTTGATATGTTAAAGAGCAATCGCATCTGATTAACACTCTGAAGTCCGTTTTTCGAAATTCGCGCCCAGTCACCCAATATCTTCGTTCATAGTTCGGTTTTCTTCCAGACAAGGACTTTGACGAGTCCGCTCACCACTACGTACCAAAATCAATTTATAGCAGCGGTGTGCAACAATTGTAAATAGTTATATTTTTTGCTTAAGGGTCATTCCACGTCAAATCGCACCAGAAATTCCCCGACCCCCTCCGATTTTGATGAAAATTGGTACACCTGTAGTGTCAAGTGAAAGAAACATAAGTGAAACATAAGTCAAGTGAAAGTGTGATAAGGCCGAGTGAATGTGTGACTGAAGTGACTGAAGTGTTGCGTGAAAGCCTGAGAGGCTTACCTGTCCTGTCTTGTCTCTGTGGAGGCTGGGCCGTCGAGTTCCTGGTGCTCGCCGCCGAGACTCCCCAGCTCACGGCTCTTTGTTTAGACCCGCCGGTCAGCTGATCCGGCCAGCTGACAGCTGACCTTGACCTTGGTGCCGGCGGCTACCAGCCCGGCCCTGACCCACTGTCTGGAGCACGGGTACCTGTGCTGGATTGTGGTGGCAGACGCGCCGGGCGCCCGGTACAAGTGCGGTACAGGACGACATTCTGGCGCTGTAACTCGGCTCGAGCCTGCAGCGAGTACGACGGGTCCCGGCTGGCTCGGGGATGGATAGTGGCCTCCTCCGCCTGCTGCTGCTCCTCTTCTTCGCCAAACTTCTGGTGTCGGCTGCTGCTCCGGCCGCGGCCATCCCGCACCGGCGCGGATACAGGACAAGGACATCCCGCAGCTCTATCAGTGGTGACGTCATCGCGAGTCCTTCGCCGCTGCTCCCGCTCAGAGAGGGATTGCCAGCTGAGCGATCTGGCAGCGCGGTGCTGGTGATACCAGATGACGAAGTAAACACTGCGCAGCGGAGACGGTCCCGGCGCACGCGGGGACGGCGCGGTGGACGCGGCCGTGCACGGGGACGGAGAGGCGGGCGGTCTGAAGTAAACACAAGTAAAACGGAACTTATAGTCTGTAGTTCCCGTCAAAATTGTCGTGGCATGGCTCCCATTACTGTTAGGTACCGCGAGGATACAGTGCGTGAGGACCCCCACCGTGAGGAACCTTGGCGTAGTGTTCGACAAGTACCTCACCTGGGACTCTCACGTTTCTGCCCTCGTCAACAAATGCAACGGTATCCTCATCGGCCTGTCCCACGTGCGTCATCAGATCCCACCTGACCTTCTGCCCACCTTGGTCAATGCCTTGGTCATCTCGCTCGTTCGATTCTGCCTTGCCGTCTATGGCAACGGGTCGGAGAAAAAGACACAACGCCTCCAAAAAATCCTGAACTTTGCGATGCGCGTTGTCTCCGGCCCTCGCAAATTTGATCATATATCGGACGTGCGTGAGGAACTGGGCTGGCCTACTGACCGTCAGCTCCACCAACAGCACTCTGTTAGTTTGCTTCACAAAATACGAGTTGCCGGTGAACCGCAAGCTCTTGCCTCTCATATTCAGGCCAACACTTCTCTTCGCTCCCGTTCTACTCGTCAGGACACTGCTCTCCCGCGCGTGAGAACGGAGGCGGGTAGGCGACGCCTCCTATACAGTATCGCGCAACTTTACAACTCTTTACCTCTGGAACTCCGGAACTCGACTCTCACGTCTTTTAGGCATGCACTGTGTAATCATTTAGCTGGCACTGGATGAATATGTGCGTGCGTGCGTGTGTGTGCGTGTTGTGTGTATGGATGTATGCTTTTTATATTTTGCCGTATGAATGCTGCTTACGAGTGCCTTTTTAACATGTCTCACCTTTAAACGTTATCGACTCGACACTCGGAATAGCCATTTTATGTTGGAGTGTTTTAAATGTCAATACATACATACATACATACAGACAAACATGCACACCCACTTTTAGGTCCGGGTGATCTCAATGGTCATATTTAGAGGTCATCATAGGTCACGAATTTTGTGCGTACTTTATATAAATCAAACGCCTATATATGTTATGCTAATGGACATAGCGGAATAAAACTCATATCGAAGTGCTCCACAGAGTTGGACCATTTGGAAATAGGGGTAAAAATCTACGTGACTTCAATTTGACCTTTGACCTGACGAGGTCAAAATCATAAAATGTATTTTATATAAGTTTGCCTACTCGTAACTAGTCCAAATTTGGCAGAATAAATGAACGTAACATCCTCTAAGAATGTGCAAAAAATAATGGCGGAGACTTAACTTTTTGAGATACCGCCCTTTGAGTATGGTAAGGAAGTGAAACGGAGCAATGCCCCGAGGCTATTTTCATGTCGCTTGCCATAATGTCGGTTTCTTTGGTCCGATTGACGTCCAATTTGGTGGGTAGCTTTCGGTTGACGAATTCAATAACTTCCCGAGTTTTGAGCTTGACCTGACCTCGCATGACCTAGCACGACCTAGGAATAGTGTATTGCCCATAAGATACGTACAGAGGTCTATTTTTTCGGTAACTTGGTAGCGAGCGTTGGCGACAGATTTTTTTGTCAGTAAAGCGACAAATATTGCGGGCCTTAGGGAAGTTTATGCCGTTGTCAGAGGATCAGAACCCGGCCGAACCGAGCAAGAGAATGGACCTTGTTCTTGGTTGGTTATGCGTCCCATTCCTTGTGATACAAAAACGGGACAGTTTTCAGAATACAAAAAAAAGATGACTTGGGCGAAATTTTACATTTTTTTTAAGACTGAGGAAAATGGTCCAAGTACAACAAAATAAATGCTCACGCAAGTCGCAACAAACAATATGCTTCACTGATTTCACCCACATACAACACATAAAGTATGCTTGCAAGCACAAATATCAACGAGCGGTTTTCTGGATCGTAGAGACTTAAAGGACTGTCCACCTTCCCAAAAGTTGTCAAATGTACGCCGCTTGTGGTGCACAATATGAAGTAATTGCTGCCGAAGACGGTTGTGACATAATTTTGTTTCTCGCAAACAGCGCTCAATTTAATAAAAAGTTAAGTTTTAATATTTGGGTTGATGACGTCATATTGAGCTCTAGAGAGCTAACACAGAAATCCTTTACGCTGCCAAAGTATGGACACAATTATTTCCAGACAATTCTGGCGCTTTGAATACAAAGCAAACCAATTACCAAACCATTGAAACATAGCAAATATCTCCAAGGTTCACCTGAAAACAAGTCGACTATCATTATCAGTTGGGTAAAGAGAGACGACGCTGTCGGTTTGAGGCCCTATTCAAATACACATGGACCTTATTTTTTACAGATGTCAAAATCAAACTCGAATATCTTTTTTGCATTAGATCATTGTGGTTGTTTTAACTGCTACCGTACTTAATTTTAAATGCCAAGCCATCAAAATGGCTATCTCAACTCAAATATAATGTTAAGGTGGGGTAGTCCCTTCAAGGGCATAGTTAATTAGCAGCCGCGTTTCCTTTAGGGCGATCGGGTTTTCGCTGCGGTAGCGTAACTTGCAATTGTAAACTTGCGATCAGTGAATACCCCGAAATACTTCCCTTGTTTAAATGGCTACGAGCGAATCCCCCCCCCCCCCCCTTCAACCGCCTAAAATCGGCACAAAATTGACACATTTCCTGATATATAAGACAATCTAAGCAACTTTACTAAGAAAAGTTTGTTTATAAAATCAGCTATCAATGCATATGCAAGCGAAATTCGATGAGTTTTCATAATTGTGTGATAATTTGGGAATTTTGCCCCCCCCCCCCCCACCCCCCCCACCCCCCTCCCCCTTCCTAAAAAACACCCGTGCACCCCCCCCCCCCCCCCCCCCCCCAACCACCGTTCTGGATCCGTGAATGTTTATAAGTCAGTCAAAAATATAGATATTGCTTTGAAATTTGGTTTGGGCATGTTCCATACTTCGTTCTGCAATATATCTTCCGGTTTTTGATTATACTTGAGGAAAACAAATATTTTGTGATGAAAAAAAAATATTTTTTTGGGGGAAATTCCCACAAAATCAAAATTTTCAAATGTATTCAAAAACCGGAAAATATATTGGAGAACCAAGTATGGATACCCAAGCCGAATTTCAAAGCAATATCTATAATTTTTGCCTGACATGTCCCGGTTTTACGCTAGCCGGTGGCAATTAGAGCCAGTATCGAATGTGAACTGCCGTATGGTGATAACTTTTAGGAAAATAACCCGCGTATTTATCAACCGATTGCAATGCAACTTTCAGTACTCTACTTTTGAACAATTTGACACATACTCTAAATTTGGTAAAGTTCTATCCCCCATGACCCGTAACCTATGACCTATTTATCAAGGTCATGTCAGGCGCAATTGGCGCCCCGTAGTGTCGATGCTTGTAACTTGTGTAGTTTCCGAGTGTTTGCTGCTCAGGAGCATATGCCACAGGTGTCAACAGGTGACATTTATTGTTTCCCTGAGATTGTGACCTCCGATAACCTGTATGACTTTGTTTGCCCTATGGCAGTTTCTAGGACATTTTGTGACGCTGATTTCAAATTTGGCATCCATTTTACAATATTATATGTTCCACTGGGGTCATTCACTCTCACAGGTCAACCGAGGTCACTGACCTCCGATGACCTGAGATGACATTTTTGGAATCTGGTAGTTTCTAGGTCATTTTGCGACGCTGATTTCAAATTTGGCATCCATTTTGCTTCGCGTGGCTTCCATCCAGGCGTCTAACTGAAAGTATTTCGCTTGTATTGTATTGTATTGTATTGACGTCACGCAACCAATCCACGCAAAGCGGGGCTATTCTAGGTCGCAGGTTATAAGACGTAAAACAGTGGAATCGGGTCAGCAGACATACTAGCGCACGCGCACGCACACACATGCAGTCACGCACCGAGTAAAACAACTAACAATCGCCTACATGTTTAAATAACCCCTGTGTCTGCATTATGTGCTTACGCCAGCTCGGTCTTAAACTGGGGTAGGCTGAGGTCACGAATAGTAGCGGGCAGGCTGTTGAAAGCCGTCACTATCGAATACAAGAAGCGCCGCCTCCCCGCCTCTGTGCGGATCGCTGGCGTCCTGTAGTTGGTCACACTGCCTGGTTTCGCGGTGGTGGACATCACGTCTGGATAAAAGATGACTATGAAGCGACTCGGGCTGAGATGTTACTAAAATGCGTTTTCAACAGGGTCATATAATGGTAAAGATACATGTTGCCCGCCGTCAGCCACTCGAGTTGTCTTAAACGTCACTGATGTGATCAAACTTCCTACGGCCAGAGATCACACGTGCCTCGAAGTTGAGGCAGCTTCTGCAGGTGCGTCTGACCGGCGTTACATGTACCGTACACACAAATGCAGTAACGGACCTAGCGAGGGTGACAAGACCCCTGGACTAGTGTGGTGAGGGTTGCCTGAGGTAGACTGTGCCTCCAGTGGCTGAGGCCGATCAGCAGGCCAGTTACACCGCTTCACAACGTCATCTACATGGGTCGAGAACGTTCATGGCCTGGTCAAAAACTACACCCAGGTTCCGGACAGTGGGGAACCGGCAACCGTGGCACCCATGAATTTGACGCTGATGGGAGGGAGCCGCTGCAGTTTTTGACGTGAGCCCGAGAACAATGAGCTGCGTTTTTTTAGCGTTAAGTTTCATGCCGTTTTTGCCTATATGTGGCGACAATCCTTGCCGTGGGAGTTTTCATCGTGCGACAGAATTTGCCCTAGATTCGTCGTGGAGCGACACATTTCGCCATTTATAGACCTCTGGATACGTATTACCTATAGGTAATACGGTGTTTATAGATGCTCAGGAGCATAACACATATGCACAGGTGTTATCAGGTGAAATTTATGGTTTCCATTGAGATCATTCCCCCGGATGACCTTTTCAGAGGTCAACCGAGGTCACTGACCTTTGATGACCGGAGATGATATTTTTGGCCTTTGGAGGTGGTCTAGGACATTTTAGGATGCTGATTTCAAATTTGGCATCCATTTTACAATATTATATGTTCCACTGGGGTCATGCACTTCACACGTCAACCGAAGTCCCTGACCTCCGATGACCTGAGATTACATTTTTGGACTCTGATAGCTTCTAGGACATTTTGTGACGCATATTTCAAATTAGCACCCATATTTTGCATAATATTATACATATAATTATATAAAATGGATTCCAAACTTGCAATCAGCATCCTAAAATGTCCTAAAAACCGCTAGAGGCCAAACATATCATCCCAGGTCATCAAAGGTCAGTGACTTCGGTGACCTCTGAAAAGGTCATCCGGGGTCATGATCTCAATGGAACCATAAATGTCACCTGTTAACACCTGTGCATATGTGTTATGCTCCTGAACATCTGTAAAACACCGTATTACCTATAGATAATACGTATCTATGGGCAATACACTATTCCTAGGTCATGCCAGGTCATGCGAGGTCAGGTCAAGCTGAAAACTCAGTAAGTTACTGAATTCGTCAACCGGAAGCTACCCACCAAATTGGACGTCAATCGGGCGAAAGAAACCGACATTATGGCAAGCGACATGAAAATAGCCTCGGGCATTGCTCCGTTTCACTTCCTTACCATACTCAAAGAGCGGTATCTCAAAAAGTTAAAAAGTCTCCGCCATTCCTTTTTGCACATTCTTAGAGGATGTTACGTTCAATTATTCTGCCAAGTTTGGACTAGTTACAAGCAGGCAAACTTATAGAAAAGTAAGTTTTATGAGTTTGACCTCGTCAGGTCAAAGGTCAAATTGAGGTCACGTAGATTTTTCCCCTATTTCCGAATGGTCCAACCCTGTGAAGCACTTCGATATTAGTTGTATTCCGCTAAGGTCATTAGCATAATATATATAGGCGTTTGATTGATATAAAGTACGCAAAAAATTCGTGACCTTTGATGACTTCTAAATATGACCCTTGAGGTCACCTGGACCTAAAAGTCGGTGTGTATGTTTCATTCACTTGACATGTGTATGTGTTATGCTCCTGAACATCTATAAAACACCGTGATACCTATAGGTACACCGTGATACCTATAGGTAATACGGGCAGTACACTATTCTGAAGTCATGCTAGGTCATGCGAATGTACCAATTGTGTACCAATTTTCATCAAAATCTGAAAGGGTCGGGTACGAAACCGCCCTTTTTTGTGCGATTTGACGTGGAATAATCCTTAAGCCTTCTGTCGAAATTTGTAATGTCAGAAAACATTTCATGTCTTATTAGGCCTGATTTCAGCCCAATAATTGGCATAAGTAAAATATGAATTCCGAAGGGATTAATATTAATTCCGAAGGGATTAAGATTAATTCAGAAGGGATTTTATTTTTATGAAGGGATTTTGATTTCCCACCATTGCATTCATTAAGTTTTTCCGACAGAGTTTTTTTTTTGTATCGGATTGCTTACATTGTGTATGTCTGTTTTCGCCCGGTCCTCCGATTCCGGAGATACCGAATAGCAAAGAGTCAGTGCGTTTATTTCACACGTTTCCATGACAACAACTCAAGTGCGCCAGATGCGCCAGATTCGTTTCATGCAGTTAACAGGAACCACAATGTATAAGTGCATTGCCGCCTCATCCAATTGCAATAGCGTCGGCTGACGGTTAGTCAGATGCAGTTAACTGGAACAAACGCTTCCATAATACATATATGTAGTGTTGAGTAGAGAATCGTAAACAGTTTTTTATTGTGATAAAAGATGAAATAAACGATTGTTTTTGTTTTTTATTTGCGCTGCTTGGGTAAGCCTTTGATGGTGATTTAAAATCATAAGTGGTCCCTAGGAATTGTTTAAGCCGGTTTTTGCGATATCCTCCGAAAGTGCAGTGCCCTTTAAGGATCAGTAGCTTCTTGCATACAACTTATTACGGGGCCGTAGTAAATGTAAGGAACTGCCAATTCTAAGCAGGGGGATATAATCACATTATTGTGTTATTGTCACTTTGGTCCACCTCCATGGCGTAACTCGTGCGTAGCATTTGCCGAGTCCATAGGCTTGTTCGGCATCTAATAATATTATTGGCTTAACACGCGCTCTGGAGGGCCTTGATAATTACACGCCCTGGAGGGGGGGGGGGGGCGAATTTCGCCCCCCCCCCCCCTATGATCTCGAAAACCACGCAACGTAGCGACAAGCGGAAATCGACTTTAGATAGCTCGAGACAAGCTCTTTTGAAGGTATTTCGTTCATTTTTTTACAGTCAATATTGAGGTCACCAGAGGTCATCAAGGGTCAGATTTTGAAGTTATCAAGACTTCGCTTCGAACACCCCCAAATATCTCGGGGAAATATGATAGTTAGCAGCAAACGAAAAAAGCAATCAAACCCCTTGCAAAAATTCAATCGGCACAGGAATCGTCAGATTTGAGTTCAGGTAATTAGTTTAGGCTCCAGAGGTCATCAAAAGTCAAAGAGTTTTTTTATAAACAGTTTTTCGCAAATTACTTTTTTCCTAACAAGATAAAGCAATGGTTTTTTACGCCTTCGTCTTTGTCTTTTCAAGATGCTTCGAATCATGTTCATG
>JAXIVJ010002425.1:100000-109916 GCA_036785665.1 Chirona hameri
ATATATTTTCGACTCCATTGCGTAAAAAAAGCAATACGGGAAAAGCCCGCAGTTTGATGATGACCAAAAGTACTTTGCAAGTACCGATCGTTAAAGTGTGTGAACGCTTATCAAACTATAACTTGATATATCTTTCGGTAGGGAAGTTTGCATGCCAAAATGTAATGAATTTACAATATATTTTGGTTCCGTCTGGCGATTTTCAAGTGCCTAACTCCATTTTTGTGAGAAAATGTCATTATTTCCCTTAAGCAAATCTTAGTATATTTTGGTCGAAACTTTAAGATTATACAAATATGGCGCAGATACGTCGGATGAACAGACTACTTTTTCTTATTTTGTTATGACACAGGATCTCCATTGGAGTGGCGTCAAACACCGGAGTAAATCCTCGTTACTCCTATCTTTTCTAGGAAAATTGGCGAAACACAGTTTATAGAATCTATATTTTTAGAGAATCTAGCTGGAGTAATTTCATGAAACTAAGCTCATGAATCTGAACTTTCATGAGAACACATAATTTCGGACCTTCCGCAGAATCTGCTGTTAGCACCGCGCCGAATGTCCGTACCCGGTAACGTGTCAGTGTGTGTGCTCACCCTTTTCCTGGTACATCCCTTTATAGCGCAAACTCGTTCTCAAACTGCTCCCTTGCACTGATCCCGGTCCCGTCTTATCCACCGCCTCGAGGGCGGCACATTCTGCTGAAAGACTTACTGCGGAAAGACTGAAAGAATGCATCTCCGGACCCAGTGATTAGGAGGAGAGGAGGAGACTATGTGGGGTAGCTATGGGAGCGGTCGGTGGAAATAAGCCCACTCGCTAGCGGAACCATTCCGCGCTCACGCCGCCCGCCGCGCCGCGTGCTGCCGGACGCACAGGGGGGACCGGAGGAGCCGCCCGCTGCGCCGCCGGCGTCGCCGGGGCGCACAAACGGGATGTTGCCCTATCATTTCGGCGCGCTAATCTTCCCTATCGTCGGCAGGCTTCGATATGGTTCTATTCTGCAGAATTTTCTCAGATTTACTCCGGCGACGTAAATCGTAAATTTCATGTAAGCAGGCCTCAGGAATTATATAACCCATACGTCAGACACCATATATGTCAGCACTCTTGGTTAGGTATCATCAAGTGATGTCCAGTTTTTCACTGGGGTGATTCTTAAGCGTTACGTTTGTACCGTATTGAGTGCGATACGTGACAGGCTCAACGTTGAACACTTGGCGAAGTTGTGTGAATGGGATTGAAACTAGTTTAGTTAAGTTGCTTCTGAATCACACACCTATTGGCAAGTTAGCACGGAGCATTAACCATGACATGACATCACCAGCAGAACCGCCAGCTGACAATGTCGAAGCAGTGTATAATCCTGCCAGTCGAAACAACATTCAAGCCAAGCATAGTCCCAATAGGGTTTAACCAACTCATGTTAAAGTAACCACGACATAATTGTTAAAAAAGGTAATTCCGCCTCATGCATTAGGTCCAGACAAGTGGTTTATGAACTCATCTCCTACCAGCCAGTTAGTCAAGCTCTGCAAACAATGTATGCGCTCACTAGCGGATCCAAGGGGCGAGGGGAAGCCGGCCATGCCCCCCCCCCCTCTAAAAAAAAACGCCTGAAATCGTCGCAAAATTGACACATTTCCTGATAAAGAAGAAATCCTAAGCAACTTTAATATGGAAAGTTTTTTAAAATCAGCTATCAATGCATAAAGCAAGCGAAATCCAATGAGTTTTCAGAATTGTGTGAGACTTTTGGAATTTGCCCCCCCACCAAAAAAAAAATACCCGTCACCCCCAAAAAAAACACGCCTTTGGATCTGCCAATGTATGCGCTAAACACACAAACGTTCAGTCAAACTGTTCCTCGGCTATACGTGTGTTCTAGCGCCCTATGGCGAGGAGACTTAGCAGCAGTGTTCGCCACGGTCCCCACCAACCCGGCCCAGCCCCCGGCCCATGAACACCAAGACCATGCCCGGCCCATGCCCGGTCAACTTAGAATATTGAGGCCAGGACCGTCGGGCCCCCTTCAGATTAAGCATATCTTATTTTCACAAAAATTGCAATCATTACCTAGCAAAATACTAAGTGAAATTGGCAAAGAAAACACTGGCAATGTATGTGTCCAGAAATTGCAGGTTCTTAGCATAAATAACTCAGTTGAAGATTGACAAAAGAAAACACAGGCAAGTCACAGCACGTCATAAGCACGTCAAGCAGTGTTGGAAAAGTTTCATGTTTGTTGGTTCCATATCCACCACACATTTGTACTCCCAAATTGTGACTGATAAAAATGATTTTTTTTTGTACTCTTCAAAATATTTATTGATTATTAACTAAAAAATGTGTTTGTTGCAGAGAAAACTGTTCATTAAAAGGTTGACTTCTAGCTGGGAGATGCTTCCTGCCTACAGCAACAGGAAGAGTTTAAGTCCAAAATCAGAAGGTGAGAAGTGAAGGAACAATATATTTGAACGAGGACATCAATATGGATATCATCCATCAAGATCAACAAAGATCTGTTCAATATCCTTGCTTGACGTGAATCTGTTTCAGCATGCAAATATATAAACATGCATGATCAATATAACAACCTTCTTTTCTCTTTGCTGAATACATGAATGATGGAAAACTGAAAAGACTTGGTTTTAGTTTAGTTATTAGGGTTTTGATCCAGATTCCAAATCCAGCTCACACTGACACTGTCACTGACTGCAAATTGGCAATGCATTGCAAAGTTGGACTGAATTGTAGCCAACACCAGCAATTACCTCCATCCGCCCACTGCCAACTGACTAAAATAAAAGCTTAGACAAGGACAAACCCAAGTCCCAACTCGAACTGTTAACAAACCAAACAAAGTTATAAAGTTACCTGAGGCTTGAACAAAACCAACCTACAAGGCAAACACCGTCAGCAAGCAAGGCCAGGCAAATTTCATCTCCACCGTGTCGTGTTTATATTGCCCTGACCGTGCCCTTAACGCGTTATTTGCGCTGAAAGCGTCGCAATCGGTGTAGAGTCTCGCAATTAATTTATCGTTAACATCGCAAACCAATAGCCACAGCGGAGTAGGCCGGAGAATAGATCGCTGGACGGCTGGCGGTCCTACTACCCCCTCCCCGGGTCAACAACTTTAAGGGTTGACGGCCCTCTACCGCTCCCCCCCCCCCCTCCCCCGATCAACAACTTTTTGGAATAAGCCACTGGATTTGCTCCCCCCTCCCCCCCTCCCCCCCCCCCAACTCACGCTAGATCCGCCCCTGACTGTTTTGGTCATTAGTCCTTGATTTTCTTTATCAAAATATAGATAGACGAATTGTAGTTCCTGATGACCTTATCATACCATGAGTTTCAAATCGATCGTTCCAAAACTTTGTCTCTGGTAGTGCTCTGATTTGTTTGGGAGGTAGGGTCACTTAACGTGACTTGTGACCTGACTGACATGACCCTGACATCAAATTTAGTCAGAAGATGCAAAAGGGCGGTATCAATAGTTGTGACAAATTCCATGCGCTGCGTGGAACGGTTCCGGAGATATTGACCTGAGAGACTGACGAGAGTACAACTATAGGGAGTACAGATGTAATTAGCGTAGGTCTCCCTATGCCACAACACAGTGTGACCTACAACAAATACCCCACCAATTATCTTCAAGTACCAAAAAGAGAACAATTACTCTGTAGAAGAGTAACAATTACTTTGCCGACGGCGAAATGTCCTGGGATGCTGTTATCTCCGTAACATGTTGACTCACATTTGTGAAGTCGAAGCCTTTTCGGTTTTGACCAATCGACTAGCTTGATGGAGAGCTGGTCCAGTATGGATAGCCGTTAGCTCCCTTTGTACCACGTGGACTGTTTGCCATTCCCTCATAGAATAGCAGCGAGTAGTGAAACTACATCTTTGTCATTGTTTGTTGGTGACGCAACACGCGGCGCACACGTGAGTTGTTGTGATTATTGTGAGTTGAATCTCACGGTGGGTATTTTTTTTGTGTAGCATTTATTTTTTCCTCTTTTTTTCTTATTCTTTTTCTCTTTTTTTCATATTTTTCTCATATGTTTCTTCTTTGATTGAAATCATTTGAATTATATGATATGAAGTCAGTTCATGATTTTAAATGTTATTCGGTTGGAGAGCCAGACTGGAAAAAAAAACTAAAAGGGACTCAATTTACATGGACACATTTCCTGGGTTATGACCGCACAGGCCCCATGTTGATGTAACGGTTTTTTGGCATTGTTCTGAATTGTCATAGTCAGGTTTATTAAGGGACTCCCATAAACATGGCTTTTCTGCCCTCACGTCATGAACATGAGAATAAAAATAAAATGGTACACAATGCATAAATCTATCTAAAATGGTGTTAATTGTTCCCAGGTCTGCAGACGCTAATCACAGCGACCATTGCGCGCATTCCACACACTCACGCTCTCTAAACGGAAATGTGCGTTTGCACGCTCTGTCCGCACTCTTGGGAGTTCAAGATGACCTCCACGAGTTCCACGAGTGGCCCTAACCGACACATCGGACCGACTCCGTACGAGATCGGCAAGCGCCGGCGGCGCGCCGGGCGACATCAGTCTGCGCAAACATGGCCGCATCACGCTCCACAACATGCCGTCAAGGCCGATCCCCACCCCTAACGTATCCAGGCAGGAGTGATATGCTCACGCCGGGACAGTCCAGTGACGATGCGTGCCTCCAAAATGTATAACCTTCTGCACTTTCTGCATTGTTGTCCTGAAAAGAAAATGTGTGCTTAGTAGGTAAACATTGCTTTTCTGCTGCCATGTATAGGGTACTTACCAATCAGCACATCAGCACATTTTGATCCGGGGATTTAGTTTTGTAGTTATCATCATTCATCATTATTCATTAGTATTCAGTATTTATTTTTGGCCTACCATCAGGTTATTTTTGTACTCTTGTTTGCGAAGATAGGTACTCCTCCACCAACAAAAAAGTAGAATCCCCACCCTGACGTCAAGGCTTATGGCGCAACAACTGCTTGTGGATATTTGGCTCCCAGGTCCCCAGGCTGGGAATTCTACTTTTTTGTTGGTGGAGGAGTACATATCTTTGCAAAGGAAGGGTACACAAATAAACTGATGGTAGGCCAAAAACAAGAAATACTGATTATACTAATGAAATAAACTACCCAAACCAATTCCCCAGATCAAAATGTGCTGACAAATTCTTGTAGGTACATTAACCTATGCACTCATGCAGACAAGCAATGGTTACCTACTAAGCACACAATTTCTTTTCAGAAAACAATTCAGAATAATGCTGATGCCCAGCAGACTTGTCAATGATTCAATTTGTCATGAGTCGATTCACAGTGATTCACGGACCATAATGAATGATTCATGATTCAATCACTCAACTTACCATAATGAATGATTCAATCATGATCCAAATCACTCAACATTACATAATGAATGATTCAATCATGATTCAATCACTCAACATTATCATGATGATGATTCATTCTTGATTCAATCACTCAAACTTAAAGGGAAGTGTCGACTCACTTTGTCTAACTCCTTTGATTTTGAATGTGCGACTCTAAGATTTTTTGAGCGCGATAGGAGTCATGCTCTACCTGTGTGCCAATTTTCATGCACATCAGAATAGTCTGCTGTTTGACCTTAAACATATGACCTGCTCTAACTCCTTTGATTTGAAATGTGCGACTCTAAGATTTTACCAGAATGATCACTAGGTCGTGATCTATCTGTGTTACCAATGTTGAAGCCAATCCAAATAGTCTGCGAATGTCTTTCCGAATGTGAATGTGAATGTGTGCCTATTGTCCACGCGTGTTGTTCATTTTGATTATAAAATTATATTATAATATTTATTATAATTTGCAAATTCCAAGTTCCAAAAGCATTAATGAACTTCACGTTTCACTTTTTTAAGCGAATAGAAACATTTATTTTGATTTTGCATTAGTATTTTTTTTTATAAATCATGATGCGGAATAAAGCGGCGCCGATGCGACAGTGATATTTGGGACATGCGGAGGTCATGCAAATGTTGTTTATGATTTAGTTTTTGATATGTATAAGCCTAGAAATTAGGAAAAGGTGGGTACCCTTTTGATATTTTTCGTATGTGAAAAAGGTGTGCGTGTACTGTCGTGGTTTATGAATCCAAAGTATGAGTTAGTTACCTTTCTAAGTATTTAGGTACCTACCCTAACCCTACCACAGTTCCAGTATTCACCTAGTCAGGCTTATTGAACAGTGCTTTGTGCCCACTGAGTTGGACACAAAGCCTCGCTTTCTTTACGCATTAGATGAATTACAGCTACAGCTCAGGACACAGAGCTCATATAATGGCCATTAAGTGACCTGGTTGTCCCACCCACAGGGCACATATGAATGCTGGGCGCTGGCATATTTTGTGGACAGTTTATGTGGCTCGACCAAAAAAGAATGATTCTTTGAGCAATGAATGATTCAATCAGCTCTATTTTCTCTGTATGAATGATTCCAATCAGTGACTCACACAGGTTTGCGCATGAGGTGAATCGATTCATGAGTCATTCATTTGAAATAAGAATGATCAATCAAAGTAGTCCGATTCTCATTGAATCATTTGACAAGTCTGGAATGCACCAGAAAACCGTTACATCGAGGTGTCATAACCAGGAAATGTGTCTAGGAATAAACATTTCAAATCATTAACTGACCTTCATATCATATCATTCTAATGATGTCAATGCTACACAAAAACAAAATACCTCCTTGAGATCAATCCAATTATTCTTGTTGGGTTAGGGTCTGTAGATGCTTGGAAATCATTCACAAATAACAACGTGTGCGTCCGACACACACGCAAATGCAATGCATGCTCGTAATCTCGCTTACTCGTACTAACTATTCTATGAGGAAAGGCAAAACGTCACGGGAACAGTGAAGCTAACGGCATCCATCTCTCCAAAGAAGCAGTCGATTGGTCCAAAACCGAATAGGCTTCATACGTCACAATGTGAGTCAACATGTTACCGGAGATAACAGCATCCCATGGGCCGGTCGTGGTGTGCTGCGCGCCCATGTGCTCACCAGTTGCTATTTACATTTTAGGGGGCTGGTCGCGTTTTTTGTGGGTAGAAAAAGAAGTGGCAACCTAACGATAAGATGGACGATGCCCAGGATATAGTAATTTTCTGAACGTTAAAATTGGTTCAAAAGACGAGCCAGCTTCGAAACTAATGGAACTGATCTGGGTTATTTATCACCATTCGATCCGGCCTCGTCCAAAAACAGTGTCTATCTTAGTATACCCATATGGTTCAATTTAACCCCTATTGTAACAGCTCTGGCTACCCCTATTGTTAACAGGGGGGGGGGGGTGGATATCCGCCACCCCCCCCTCGTGAAGATCTCGAGATCTCCCGCCTGATTGTCTAAAATGAAACGGCTGTTTGGTTCCCTCACAACGATCTAACATTTCTAACTAATAAACACAATCAAATTTTTGATCAGGGGGCCAGGGGGGCAAAAACCACAAATTTTAGTGGTAAATTTTGATCAACATAGCTTTCATGTTTATCGCCCAGATTTTAGAACACAATTATGATCATCGATAGCGATGAATTGAAATTGATATATGACAGTGGTTCGTTGAAAAATTCAAACAATCATACGGTGTGCAGGTCACTCACTCAAAAAGGGGGTGAAGTAAATGCGTAATAAAACCATTTTTATGTGTTTTATTTAATAAATGAAATGGTAATGTGATGTTACATAAGCAAAACAGTTAAAAATCCTATTTTTTGCGATAGGTGTACCAGGTGATGTGAAAAAGGGGGGTCAAAATTGGGAAAAATATTACCCGCAGACAAGTTGCTAACCAGCAACTAAAAATATGTTACTGATCGTAGATAGTTCCTTTTTGCATGTTGTAGCTTCATAAAAGGCGTATCCAGATCCAAACTGGGCGGCTCAATCCTTTGATAAGTATATTATCCGCTATTAAGATACTAATAACGTATCAACAGTGACTATTTCACTTACAACTTACAATTAACATTGCTTACCCCCAACTTTTACCCTACCTGGACTCGCCTTCATTATCTTATAATCGTTCGTCAGAGTAGCCTGTGGTGACGTGTTTCATCAGAAACACTACAGTATGTTATGTCATTGTAGGGGCCACATGCTCTTAGTTAATTCACTGCAATAATATGACCCCCCTTTCTTCCATTCCTGAGCGCGCCTCTGCAAAAATGACTTTATTCCCTTTCTAGGCCTCATATGTGCATATATAATTATAAGCTAACCGTCTATTGCGCCGTATCGCTGAGGCATATCGTCATCACCAAGCCAGTCACCCCCCCTTTTCATTTGCCTGAACACGCCCCACAAACTCTAAATGTAATAAATTATGCAAATAATGAAGCAGAAGCTATCTTTAACATCTTATAACTATAAATGTCCCTACATTGCTCTACTGCTTCCCGCCAAGCATTGAATACTCCCTGGAACCCCCCCCCCCCCCTTTCAAGCCACCTGAAACCGCCTCTTCCATGAACATTTTAATGATATTTCAATAACATCAACTAATTTGTACTTGTTGCAAATCACCGTAACCGATGTAACTCCTTCATACTTGAAGCAGTTACCGAAGAACCGTGAAGAATTCGCATTTCGTATTAACGCCAAATAACGCCTCCGAACCCACCAAAACTGTACCCTGGAACCGCCTCTGTTCAGGTTAAGAACTCAAAATTTTCAACTCCAAATGCGGTATTCAATTCTATGAAAGTCCCAAAATTTCCATGGGCCTGCTCCTTAGCCGTTCTGGAGATATCTGCGAAAACATGAGGGGAGGAGGTCGGATCCGCCCCCCTGTTACACAATAGGTTAAGTGGGACCCTATTTGACCACAACTACCCAATACCGTTTGTGTGGTTGTGTAGTCTAATTTGTCTACTAATAGTAGACGAATCTGTATAAAAACCAAAACGTGGCACCGTTTTTGGTCACACCCAGCCCATCGAATGGTGAAGAAATTACCCAGATCGGTCCCATAGTTTCGGAGCATGGTCGTCCTTTGAACCCAATTTGAATTCCATAAAAAATATATGCCGATGCGCACACCAATTTCAAGTAATATCTATATGTGGCACATATAGATATTACTACCAAAAATTGACGCGACGCGAGCAGGCCCTAAGGGCCAGTTCCAGTGGCGCCTCTAACCTCCTCTAACCTCCTCCAGTTGCTCCAACTTGTAACTGTCCTGTAATAGGATAGGACGGCAAGTTGAGGCAACTTGAAGGAGGTTAGAGGAGGTTTAGAAGCGCCATGGAATAGGCACATATCATCCATGCCGACAAATGATTGATCATTGTAAACCTAATTGACGTAGCATTGGCCAGTAGCCATAATATCAAAGATAATTTTAATCATTAATATTGCCTCAAAATACAATACTTTTCCATTTATGTACGCGAAAAGCAACGTAAAAACGCAAGCTTTTAGCCATAGATGTAAACAAATGTCAATAGGTGCAGTTTGGAAACTGCATACTTCATTTAAAAAAATGGTAGCTTTCGAGTTGATAAATGTAATGTTTGAGCTAGCGTACCCTGTGTGAACTAACCTGTTAGGGTGGCCGTTCACCTTCGGGAGAGTGGGGTGTTGCTTCGACAAAACGGATCAAAATATTGATTGAGAATGTTCTCACACTGGGTAAGATTTAATGCTGGTCTGACCAGCGGCATTTAAAATACTTGAAGTCCCATAAACCAGGGCCTATTTTAACATTGTTAACTGGGGGGAATTCCCCCCCCCCCCCCAGTGAGCCGTTTTTGCCCCCCCCCCCCCCAGTCAAGAAATGTTGCCCACCCTGACTTCAGTATTTCCATGTCATTTTTCGATTAATAGGT
>JAXIVJ010002426.1:0-2500 GCA_036785665.1 Chirona hameri
AGAGGCCCCTATACCTACTGTCCGGGCCTCCGACCTGGGCTCCGCCGGACCTGGGTCCTCTATCCAAGCCCACCACTTTGGGCTCCGCCGGACCTCTGACCTCCATCCGGGCCACGACCTGGGCTCCGCCGGACCAACTTTCTAAGTTAACATCGACCGGCATCGACGGAGGACTACGCGGATGTCCTTGCCTATATACCGACTGCGGGCGCCCGGGAATCTCTAGAGGAGATCTTCCCGTCTAACCTAGGGTGACTTCTGAGGAACGTCAGGCCTCCTCCTCCCTCTTATCCTTCCTCCCTCACCCTCCTTTTTCTACGCCAACCTATCATCCTCTGGCATTTGGCACCCGCAGTCTCGGACTTACTAATTGTAACCTCCCTGTGATATGCGGCCAGCCGATATCACTCGGTCTGGGCATAATTTTCCACGAGCACTTCATTTGCATGTTTCGCCACACTGATAGATTATCGATACAGGGATCGTGCATACAAGCCGTCATGCCTCTTCTCCAAGCTCCAATACTATTTAATCTCTGTCCGGCCCTGACTTGACTGTGAGTATTATCAGCCATAGTACATTTATCTTACCTCTCTCTGCTGGAATACATAATTACTGCTATCTGCCGAGACACATTACTGATACTTCCTTCGAGTGTACTTCGGATGCCTGAGCCTTGGCCTCCGCGTTAGCGGTGGTACCCCTTTAATCGTATGCGTCTCAACGCCCTCGCCACACATCGGCGCTACATCAGTATTATTTGCATCTAGGCTCGATTCACTCTGTTCCTTTGCGGTCCTGTCTCGTGATAGTTCCCACGGGCAGCTTGCACAATGCTCCGCCCTTTAAAAAGTAAATCCAGCCCTTTACCAGTAAATTCCCCCCCCCCCTTTCTCGTCGGCTCCCTTCTTCCCTGTTCATTTTCGGACTTTGCGTTCACCCTTCCAGCTTAGTTGTAAATAATTAGCTTCGACCATTAGACTAAACAATTATTGTCTCCATATCAGCTCTATCGTCGTGGATTTTGCATTGGTGTTAAAGCCATGGCCGTTATGTGTTTAATGGCATGTTTACAGCACTCCGTAGGCGGTGCGAGACCACGTGGGTTACGTTTATTGTTAGTTAGTTAGTTTAGATATTTGGTTAGTTATCAGTTAGTAATTAGTTAGTTAGTAATTAATTAGTTAGTTAGCTAATTACTCATAGTTAGCTAGTTCGTTAGTTTATTTCATGTTATTGTAACGATGCTTACATTTTTTGGTTCGGACTACAGCTAAATTTTCCGCCGCTCAGCACCTGAACCTGGGCGGTGGTCGCAGATATGATACAAATGCCGTCAGCCGTGTTTCGAGAAGAAACAAATTCATTAGCCGACCAGTCTTGCCATCCAAGACGTGTAAACACCGCCAGAAGGTCAGCGACATCCGACCCTCCCACCCCTCCTCCCCATCCCACTTGCCGACAAGGCCGCGTGCCGTCCCCCAGACGCACCTGTATATACACACCCCTCCTCCCGTTCGAAGGGGGCCTTAGCAGAGTGAGAGACAGAGGAGCCGGCTGGCAGCCGCTGTCGGCCACCAGCCCTGTCACCCGACAGCCGCCTGTCACCTGCCCCCTGCCATCCGCCGGCACGTCGTCCACCGGAGTCGCGTAAACAAAACAAAAAAAAACGCCGGCGGGCCTTTTCTCCCACCTCCCCCTCCCCTCCCCCAATGCTCCTGCCCGGTCTGACATATACAGAGTCACCTCCCAGATCACCAGGTGTGCAAACTGAGACGCCAACGCCCATCAACAGAGGACCGAGCCGGAAATCTGCCGCGGGGCGCGCACAAAAACAAACATTCAAATCAGAGCCGCTGAGCAACCATGGTCACCTCGAGACGCCGGACACCGGCCAGGCCGTCATCTGTCGGATGTATACACACAGCCAAGGGGTCGGAGTGAGCCTCCCTCTCTACCCCACTTCCGACTAGGTAGATCACCAGGTGTGCAGACTGAGCAGCCAGCGCCCATCAACAGAGGACCGAGCCGGAAATCTGCCGCGGGGCGCGCAACAACAAACAAACCAGAGCAGCTGGACAACCAGAATCATCTCCAGACGCCGGGCACCTGCCAGACCGTCATCTGTCGGACGTATAAACACAGCCAAGGGGTCGGAGTTAGCATCCCTCTCCACCCCACTTCCGACTAGGCAGATGCCAAATACCCGGCGGGCAAGCGGGACGGCGACATCTGTCCGCGACGCGAGGAGGGGGCGTCGCCAGACCGGTCCCTGGACTTCACCACTAACAAGATGCGAAAACGCAAAATTCCGGCCTGCCGATCGGCTGATAAACAAACCACCATATCAACACCTGATGAGACTGTCCGGCTGACAGCGAGAGGGCGCAGATGGTCTCCAAGGACCCAGCCGGCGGCCACAGGACCGCCATACAACTCGGGCCACCCATGAGGTTGGAAGGCAGCCGGGTAGACGGAAATAACTGCGATATATAACGGG